>JZLH01S0043633.1:8628-21584 GCA_001188425.1 Eucidaris tribuloides
GCACTAAAAAATCATTTTGAAATACAATTTTTTCAGGTCTTCATTTTTAGACCTCATCAATGACACTGGTAGCATGGAGAATCATGCGGCTCAGTTTTTTAACTGTGGTAAACGTTAGCCAATACCTTTAACTTTGACCTTACCTTGTGACCTCTGACGGCGCCATAGCATGAATCGTACCCCAAGTGCCATCTATCACCCAAGTTTGGTTGCCATTACAGCAACATGTGTCAGAGAGTCTTGCTGGTAAACTTAAATGAATGACCTCAAATGACCTTTGACCTTACCGCGTGACTTCCGACAACACCATGACATGTATGTAGCTCACGTGCATCTATTACCCATGTTTTGTTGTCATTGCAGCAGCATGTTCCAAGTTATAAGTCATAGTAAACTTTAACGTTTGACCCAAAATTACCGTTGACCTTATTATGTGACCTTCGACATAAAATGATGGTGTCGCAAGTACATCAAATTTGGTTGAAAAGGGAGCGACAGTTGAAAGTTATTTGTCTAAAGAGAGTTTTGCATATAAACTTTACCATATGACCTGAAATGACCTTTGACCTTACCATGTGACCTTCGACATAAAATGATGGTGTCGCAAGTACATCAAATTTGGTTGAAAAGGGAGCGACAGTTGAAAGTTATTTGTCTAAAGAGAGTTTTGCATATAAACTTTACCATATGACCTGAAATGACCTTTGACCTAACCATGTGACCTCCGATGGCACAAGGTTCCTCAAGTGAATCTGAAACCACAGGTTCCAAGACCGAGGCCACCAGAATTAGCCTCGATACCAGCCTCGGATACGACACTGGTACATACAGTCACGTACGTATCGGTCTATAGACATATTTACACGCACATACACATAGTGACATACATACTGGCTAGTTAAGCAAATTACTATGTTGGCACTTTTTGCCGCTACATGAAATTTTTTAATACACTGCCATTGTTCTGTTTGAATTGAAGGCGTTTTAGGTTTTGATCCTGTAAACATTTCTACCATGCTGTCGCCTCATCAGCAATAAATTCTGAGATAACTGAACAGATGGTGATTTGGGAAGGGGGTCTCACAAACAGAAAGTTCATATGGATGGCAGAAGTCGTGTTTCATATGGGTACCTCGATCATGGAACAGAAAGTGCAACTCTGCTTTACTGAGTCATTATTCGTTCAGATATCAACAAAACTAACCCCCTGGTTACAGATTACTGCAAGCAATAACTTTTAACTTCAAGACAATCTGGATATTAAAGGTTAGTGGCATAACTGGGAACACTTGAAAATGCGTCTCAAGAATATATATACCAACTGTACAATAGCTGGAATGGATCTCCCAGCTGGAAGGATTTGCCTCTTATTTGTTTACTTAAGGAGAATCAGGCATAAACATACTAGTTTTTTTTATTTTTATCTGGGCCAGATAAAAATTAGATCCATAGGGAGCCACACAATACCACAAGGGATATTGACATAAGTTATTTTTAGAATGAGTCAACGTTTGACTACAAGATTTTCACAGGAGAATCCTTGCATAGTGTACTTGATTCTAGAGTAGTTTCAGACCAAGTTGAGGACTACCCCCAATCATGTCATTTACCTTTAAACGCTCTTTTCAATATTGTGGAAGCACCATTTAAAAATGGTCAAACTTTGATATTGAACCTACATGAAAGTGTTTGAATGGACAACTAGACGCCCTTTAACACAAAGCTTTAAAGATTGGGCTATTCATTTGCACGTCAAAAAGCATCTAAATGAATGAAATCAGCTGAAATCATATCCAATGTGAAGATTGATATAAATAAACACCTCTTATAGAGACTTGGTGTAAAATATTGAGTTTTGGTGAAAATCTGGACGGTTAAACTTCATCCTTTTTCAAATGACTCAGAAGCATTTTCAAAAAATCCGTGACGTCAAACGTGCACGTGCCGTTCCAAAATTGTCCGATCAGCCGTTAGCCGAAGGTCGCGCGGAGGTTAGCCGTTTAACCAATCAGTGCGCTCCGCTGGTCTTGCGACGGTACACATGACCGCGATTCGTAATTGAGCAAAATTTAAACTCACGGAAAGAACGACATTCTGGTAACATGTCGTTATTAGTTTTTCTTATAAAACAACAAATTCATGACGTATGGATCTCAAACTTTCACACACACATTTGTAAGTACTAAACTACCGTTTGGTATTGATAATGAACTTAATGAAGGAAGTAATGGACTTGCAAATCCCTGGCCAATCTTTAACAGTTATGCTGTCACTAGCAAAATGTGTACAAATAAATGCCGGTACAAGAATAAGTGTCCTGTGGAAAAAGGGTATTTATGTGGCACATCAGTCTGTGGGAGAAAAACTGGAATTTTCGTTCATATTTTCATATTTTAAAAGCATTTAATGATAGTTTTGAACAGCAATTTCTTTCAGGTCTTCATTTCAAGACCTTTTAGTTATCAAAGACAGTAGTAGCATAGGGGATCGTGTACTGTAGTTCAGATTTCTTAAAAATGGAAACAGTGTTACACAATCAAACAATGCCTTTAATATTTTGGATATTTTCATTTGGGTTCTTCAAAGTGTCTGTAAATGAAAAAATGACATTTTCAAATATTTACAAATATTCATTGATTCTCCTGAGGAGAAACGAAATCTATATTCTTCTTTACAAAATCAATGATGATGATACTGAGGTTATGTTTGGGTTAAAGGCACAAGTAAACATTGTGGAGCTTCATTTAAAAAAAATGTCAAACTTCGCTATCTGAGCTACATAGTAGTGTTTGAATGGACAAATAAACACCCAATAATACAAACGGTCGGAAAGTTATGTTGCCACTGGCAAGATATGCATGAATAAACATCACCCTTGGAATTACCACTGCGGCGGAGTATAAAATAGCCCAGATCTACACATAATAGTATATGGGAGGAAATGGGCAAGGTGAATCCGGTCAACCTGAGTACTCATGAATTTTCACCTTTTTTAAAGCACGAACTAACCATTTTGAAATAGAATTTTTAGGGCTTCATTTCTAGACCAAATCAAAGACACTTAGAGCATGGCGGATTATAGAACTCACATTTTTTTAAACTGTGGTCATTGTTAAATGTAAATGACATGATTGGGGTAGTCCTCAACTTGGGGTAAAACTATTCTAGAATCAAGTAAACTATGCAGGGATTCTACTGTGAAAATTTTGTAGTAAAAAATTGACTCATTTTAAAACAATGTCCATCTGTATGCCTTGTGACAGAAAAATTTGTAGTGTAGCCTTCTGTATCGTGCCCCGATAAAATTAAACGGCTGGGCTGTTCATGATTGATTCTCCTAAGGTAAACAAACACAAAACAAATCCTTCCAGCCAGGAAAGTTACTCCAGCTGGTGTACATTTGGTTTATCTTTCAACCAGTTTGGTTCTGAAGGCATTTTTTTTATTTTCCCCAATCATGTCACTGAGCTTTAAATTGTGTTTTTAACGCATGTATTGTTTTGACCGTTATTTCACCTTTGCGTAAACTCAACCAGCTCAAAACACATGCAGACACTTGACAAATGGTTGGAACACGTACTCGACAGAGTTTGTATTGAAGGGAAAGGAATTATATTTCTGAAGCGCCTTGTAGTAGTTCTATCAATGACAAAACTCACATTTCTATTATTTTATCAAAAATACGCATTTTCAGGAATTCTAATAGGTTTTTTTTACATTAATTACTACTTAATTCCATTATTACTTATTGTTCAATTCAATTCAATTTACTGTTTCTGCAACTTTCATAATTTATACATAGCAACATAAATCACATTTTTTAAGATATACAAAAATAACAATAGTATTTAATTTTATGATAAGATATATACATGAATTACTTTACTATATAGAGTGAACAGCAATTTGATTATTTATATTGTAAGTTTTGTGAATAATGTGATACTTTTCTTGAAAGGAATGATTACAAGGATTGTCGCAATAAGTTAATACTTAATGCCCTGACAGACCCTTATATAAGTTTAAATTACTGTTGGTGCAGAACGGGGACGGATTGGGGGGGGGGGTGGTGGTGCAGAGATATTGTTTCCATGGAAGTGTGAAAAATATTTTCTTTTTTAGTAATTCACACAAAATAGAAGCACTGCAATTATCATTTACATTATTATCGCCATCATCTTTTACTCTTTTCTTGAAAATATCAGTACACATTTTTGTAAATTCTAATAGTTTTTAACGTTAATGACTTCTTTTACTTCCATTATTACTAATTGCAACTTCACATATAATAGAAGCACTGTAATTATTATTATTACCATCGTCATCATCCTCATCATTAGTGTCACCAATACTGTTATTATTAATTATCGCCATGATATCAAACAACCTGTGAGCGTAGATGAGATTGAATGTAAATGGATAAATATCAATTAAACATTTCTCCTATGTGGTAGGCTTGACAGGAAACTAAATACTTGGGTTATTGAGTATAAATACAAGGTCAAAACAAAAAAAGAACACCTTAATTATACAAGAGTTGCAAAGACATCTTACACGTAACATAACAACAGAAAAACACACAACAGAAAACAAAAATAAAAAGAGCATGATGTATTTGAAATTCCTATTTTTTAATGTAGTCTGATACCTATTATTACTACATGTACTTTTACTACCATTACTGATTACTACTGTTTCACATAAAATAAAAATCGTTCCCCCCCCCCCCTGTTTGGCTGGGGGAAATGTGTTTTTGGCCGGATTTTTTTTTTCCTGACGGATTTCGCCCTCGAAGATTTTACCCTGGCGCCACATCTCATGTCCCAAACATGCACCCCAAACTTTGGGCGACGAATCATGTTCTACGGAACATTAATTTTACGCATATTTTTCTTGAATGATCCCTGGTGGCATATCAGATATTCTTGACACTATATTTAGCCAATTAATTGTTGAAGCAAGAGCAGTGGGCAGTGGCCAATAAATAACCCAAATACGTGAATATTGTACTATTCATGTCCCTATCTATCAATAGATTAAAGACACTATATAACATTGTGGAAGCCCCATTTAAAAAATTGTCAAACTGTGCTATCTGACATATCTGACAGTGTTTGGAAGGGCAAATAAACACCCTAGAACACAAAAGTTAAGACGGTTATGCTGTCACCTGTAAAATATGTACAGACAAACTAGGCACATGAATTTATTCTCAGTCGATAAGAAATTCTGCAACACAGCACTCTATGGGGGAGAACAGGAATGGTCGCTCAATGATTTTCACTTTTTAAAGGCACTTAATGATCGTTTTGAACCACAATTTTTCAGGGGTTCATTTTTAGACTTTATCAGAGACACTGGTAGCATGAGGAATCATGAAGCTCAGATTTTTTAACTGGAAGCATTGTTATAGGATGCCTTTAAAATATCTTTTATAAATTTCCAGCAGCACGACAAAACATCACTCATGCTCTTCAGTCATTTAGGCGTATGGAGGGCGCGTCTGTGAAATCTGAAGATCATTAATTATCTACAATTTGAAAAATGCACCAATCACTGTCAGTTAGTCTTCGTGTGAAGCTTACAGAAATGAGTCAGTTCAGCTAGTAGTATTTCAACATTCATGTATTCGTCTATGTAAAATAATCTCTATCAGTGTAAAAATACTCCACACTTTAATAAACACTTTTCTGTAACACTTTAAAAACATTTGAACACGTTTATCTGGAAATCATAAACACGTTTAGGTGTTTAGGTGTTGAGAATGATAAACGCGTCAAAAAAGCATTTTTATGAACACCTAAACAATCAAGTGTTTAGATCTTCACAAAATAGATCTGCGTTTATGATGTTCAACACCTAAACACCTATAAACGCGTTTATGGAACGTATTTATGATTTCCAGATGAACGTGTTCAAGTGTTTACAAAGGGTTACAGAAAATTGTTCATAACAGTGTTTAGCATTTTTACAGTGAGAGTCATGCATAAAATTTATCATGTTCATGAATGCATACGGTACACATTATTTTGTAAATTGTGAATAAATTTCACATATCATACATGATGAATACACGTGCACTGTAAGGGTCTGAATGAATCATTTTGGTATCTGTGATACTTAAATTCAATTCAAAATCTAGCAATCACGATATTTCGAACCAAAGTGAGTTTCTAGCTCCTAAAATTTGCTAAAGGTTCTTAAATTGTATTGTTCTATACACCAGTGTATTTATACCACGATAGTATTCAGGCATGCAAAAGAGATGCCCTGCCATTAAGAGTCTTTACAACGCAAATCGGAATATCATTAAAATTTAATTGTTATCACTAGATAACACACAAATATACAAACACGCGTGCGCACAAACATGCACGCACGAACAGGCTGAATCAATTTTCCTTCTTACTTGCATTCACCTGCTTGAATTTGTTTTAATACGTTTTGTACATGAGATTAGCTTGATATTTTCTTCCCCCTCCCCCTCCCCTCCCCCCCTCCGCCCCATTGAAGTGCTGCTTTGGTTCGTTGAGTGGTATAATGCCCCTCCCCAAACATGACAAACCCTATGCTTCACGAATCAGCCAATATTTTGGTTGGCTACACATCCACTGCCTTGGTCATTCATTTAGGTTTGGTACATTTAGGTTTCATAGGAAGAAAGTTTCGACTGCCCACGAAAAAATATCACTATCACTCAAGTCAAAGTAATTTAAGTCGCAACGATATAATTCGATCGGTATTGTACGATTGATATCGTAATCGCTCGTACTTTCCACCACCTCGTTTCTCGTATTATTGTGACCACCTTTCATATTCACTGGCACGATATCTTTATCTTTATAATTACCCTTTAAATTAAATGCTCCCTGTCGCAGCGGGTTTTTAATTCTGGGGATTTTATTTGACATTTAATGTCGCGTAATTGTAAAAGCACCCTTTTAGCCTATATTTAGGTGCACAATTGTGTAGGAGTTTAAGTAGATTAGCTGATGCAAATACATTTAATATATACCAAACTAAATCAGTTGTTATATTAATAGACGCGCAAAGTATTTGAAACTATAACTATATATTGAATGTGTATATAATTATTGAGATTTCTAATTTTGTAGGTAAAGGTAATTTTCAAACTAAATGTTAAGGGTACGTAAAATAAAACAATAATTAATGACAATTTAATTATAGGGTAAATATTGCGCCGGTGTTTTGTACAGATTTAGCAATCAGATAAGGTCAATAAACTAAGCTGGTGAGCATACGTACAGTGTATTTATGAAATACATCGTTGTGTGATTCAAAGCAAATATATTAAGGTCAATTAGACAATTATATAATGAATTGATGAATAAACATTGCGTAGGAGTCGCCAAAGTGTAGGATCTATATTATGACGTGCATAAAATGAAAACAAAAATACGATAACAAAATTTTCCAATTGGCCACCAATTAGCAGAAAGATGCAGATTATACAAATTATATTACCAAAAATTTCGCGACTTTAAAATCCTATCGTATGTGTAAATGACGTCAGAGGGGATTATTCCTAAAAATCATTTGAAACTAACTTTATACCTTGATTCAAAATGAAAGAGTATGTGGCATATAGGACAAAATACAAATAACTTCACGTTTGACATCTACAAATAAAAAACCTGATTATTTAAACATGTCATAGTAATTCATACTTTACCTAATTAAACATCTCGTCGGAAATTCACAACAACAATAAATTAACAACAATAATATACATGCATGTAAGTCACGATTTTTGATGGACGCCAATCAAGCAAAAAAAATACGAATTAAGCCCTATTAATCTTCACAATGTCCTTAACAGTTTGGAAAAGAATTTCATCAATTAAAAAGTGACTGTACTGTAAAAAAAAAATCCTTAGCATTTATCCCTAATATCCATTGAATTATACTGAAATTAAATACCCATTAACTTTTCAAACAAATTGAATTTCATTTTGTTCTATTTTATGTGGGCATCCAGAAAAATGGGTCCAAGGATTCACCATGGCAAAAGATTTTCTTGATTTAGGGATCTCGATGGTTGATATACAGAAGCAACTGTTTAATTTTTTTTACTAAAATTACTAAGACTGGATTAATGAAAGTAAATCGATATAGTACTGAAAATTTGAAGAATATGGAGACAAAACATCAAAATTCTAAGGGAGAGATTTTGGTTATTAGACTACACGCCGTTGGAAAAAGAAACACTGATGGGAAGATAAATCAGAGCAAATCTATGTTACAATCAATACGTGTAACACTTGTCCAAAATTTCCCCCATTCTTATCATTATTGAAATACTTTTGGAATTGATTCTAAGAAGGGTAGTCGAAACTAAATTGGTCCATTTTTCTGAACCTTCTTCATCCCATTCTTGTGGTAATGTTGGAAGGGGGTTAGATAGGTTGTCATTGCTCGAACCTCCTGCGTTACATTTCTTTAGGTTGTCATTGCTCGAACCTCCTGTGTTACATTTCTTTAAAAAAAAAAACGCTGCTACTTTTATATCTTTGTAATCTTTTTCGGTGAATACAGATATAGCCCCACTTTGCAAACCAAGAAATGTTTAGCTGTTACATAACTCCTGCAACTTAAAACCTTAATTTGCCTCAAATTGGCCGAAATCCCACAGATTTATGCATTCTTGTGACCATGCGCAAATAATTGCGGATGATAGGTCTATATTTTTGCTGGAAAATCTGTCGTGGTTCATAGCAAACCTTTAGGATGGGGATGAACAATTCGAACGCATTGCCCATTTATGGACTCTATTGCAAATCTCTTTCATTTCTCTTATATAATTCCTGTGACCAGGCGGAAATGATTGCGGATGACAGGTGTATTTTCCTACCAAATCTGAACAATTCGAACGCATCACCCATTATTCTGGACTCTAAGAGGATTTACACAGCATCCGTGGAAACACGGTTCACCTACACTTTTAATATAAAGTCTTCTTCTTCTTCCATATCTTTTCTCCTTCTTCCTCTTCTTCTTCTTTGTCTTCTTCTTCTTCCTCCTCTTCTGTCTTCTTCTTCTTCCTCTTCTTCTTCTTCTTCTTCTTCTTCTTCTTCTTCTTCTTCTTCTTCTTCTGTTTCTTCTTCTTTTGTCCCTTCTTCTTGTTTCCCACAGATCTCCTCCTTCTAATCGTGTGGAGTAGGCTGCTCTCGTCCTTAACCACCTTTTTATCAATATAGAAATTAAATAGAAATCAAAGGATTGGAAAGAAGTTCTTACTTTGGGACAAAAGTATACTCTAGAATCAAGTTCACTGTTCAAGGCATCTGCTGTCTAAATCTCATTGTCAAATATTTAGTACTTTTTAAACAATCACCATAATTATTTTGACAGGCGAATTGTTGTGTACCTTTGTATGGGATCAATTTCTGTCAGGGCACTATATTAATTCAGTACTGGTATATGACAAGTAACCAAATTGAAGACAGATCATTTTCAGCCAGGAGATACGATCCATCTGGTGTATACTGCTATAATATGTTTAAACCATTTTTAAAGGTATTTTGACTTTTTCCAATCATGGCAGAAAACTGCGTTTATTTGATGACGTTAAATTATTGTGACATCTACTGTAAATATGCTCACACTAGCATTCTGAATGGATATCCTCGGTCATAATGGAACTCAGGACTTGTGAAAAATACAATTAAGGGAATGATGGAAACTAAAATGACCTTATGGGAGGAGAAAGTATAATGATGTCGGATAATATCAAAGTGAGAGAGTTACACCAAAGGCTGCAGGAAAGTTATAAACACGTACAAGGATGGAGTGTTTACTGAATATGAAACCTGCTGGACAGCAAGTACTGTATTCTTCGCAGACCTTTCTTTGACCCTTACAAAGAACTTCAGCTTTCAAGGTCCAGTGGTACTCAAAGGGTACTGTCAAAGTTAAGTCAAAGTGATTACGCAAGTGATCCCCATGCACCGAATATAAGTCTGGTACGGTATAATACCTTACATAATGGTCTGAGGGTACACCCATTCATGACATTTAGGTAGAATTTCCGGTACCTTTTGTCAACTATAAGACGGATGGACTGATAAACAAAGGACGGACAGAATAATTACACTTGGGTATAATTACATATTGATTGACAGTCCTCGACACCCACCCCCTTCCCCTTCCCCCAAAAAGCAGAAGGAGATAGTGAAATTGAGTAGGGGAAATGGAAGAAAGTCGTGAGTGAGACAAAGACCCTACAAACTTCCAAATTGTTTCATTTACTTTAGCTTTTAAGCATATCTACAAGCCTCGCCATCCTAAATGTCACAGCGTTATACATTTTATTATAGAATATTTGCGGTCTTGATAGTGGTTTCTATAATAGGTCTCATATTGATATTAAACACCCCTAATATGAAAACCAAGCGTCAACAAAATGTCAAGAGTTCTTCGAAAAATAGATATTTTCATTTAAGAATCATAAAATTCTAACAGTAATTTTCTGAATGAAAATGTCGAGTCAGGCTTCTAATGATAACTTTCTGAATGAAAATTCCGTGTCAGGCGTATTGAAGACCGAATGGTGGATTAAAAATACCGCGCAATTAAAATGTGAAATCAATAGTCAAGGTATTGAGTCGCCAGGCATTATGGTGACATATCATATTTCGTTGGTTAAAACCAATATCCTTAATGAGTTCTTAAAAGGGAAACTATCTCCTAGGAGTACTACTAATGGGTGTATTTATTTATAACCCTGGTCATAATGAATTCTCGCTGTGTTTAAGACTGTTTAAATCAGTAGTTTTTTCTGCCCCTGGAAGATTGACGCATTATTGAAAAGCCACCACAACAAAATAATGCGACAAATTTCCGTCAGACTACTTTAGATGAACGTGGCGGTTTCTGATGCATGCGTGGGCTTAATGAATCTTGATATTTTCCTGATGAACTCGGTCAGACTACAGATAACTATAGTGTAAAGATAAGATTGAGTACTGGCGGAACAACACAGTTTTAATATCAACTCTTTCCAAACAACCTGTGAACAGATGGTATTCTGAAAATACCATTATAGTACAGGAGAGAGAAGTTGAAAACAACAGAAAACTTAGTGTTTGACAAATCCTCTAAAACAGCAATCAATATGTGGGACAATGTAAATTGTTGACATTACAACTGAGGGGTTGTCCAAACTGCTAATCCTTCCAACGATTTGTTACACAAATGAATCAAGTCCCACATTATAATGCAAATGGAATATACTTTCCCCAGAAAACCAATAAAATGTGGAATTTCGATGAAAGATTTTCTTTCATCAACCAGTATTCTAGATCCTCTATAAGACTAGCATATGTTTTAATGAAATTGAAACAACCTTATCAAACCACGTAAATGTGACACAATGTAATATTTTTCTAAAGCCCAACTACTTTTCAAAAATGGTAAAGAATGAAATTCTCCGATATTATGTCTTTTAGATATGATAAATTATTAATGCCCTGAAAATTGCTCGTTCGCTCCATACACTCTTGCGAAACCACTTAAAGGCATTGTATAACAATGTTTCGAGTTAAAAAAAAAAACTGAGCTACATGATTCCCCATGCTACTAGTGTCTCTGATACGGTCTAAAAATGAAGCCCTGAAAAATTACAGTTTAAAACGATCATTGAGTGCTTTAAAAAAGTGAAAATCATTGAGAGACCATTCCAGGTTTCCCCCATAGACTGCTGTGTTGCAGAATTTCCTATCGGCTGAGAATAATTAATGTGCCAATTTGTATATGCACATATTGTACTAGTGGCAGCATAACTGTCCAAACTGTTGTGTTCTAGGGTGTTTATTTGTCCATTCAAACACTGTCAGATATGCCAGATAGCAAAGTTCAACAATTTTTTTAAACGGGTCTTCCACAGTGTTATATAGCGTCTTTAAAATAATATATCGGGGGAACATCAAGTTACTGATTGAAAAACCAATGTACGTCAGTATAGACAATTTTTGTTGGGTTTGAGGTTGTTTTCCAATGTCGGACTAGCCTTTTGACAAGGCCCTCTCGCTGTGTGGGGCCAGCGAAATGGGGGCGAGCGAAGCGAGCCCAGCCGAGCGCGCCAGCTGGGTCTCTTCGCTCGCCCATAACAGCGAGAGGGCCATGTCAAAAGGTTAATGTCGGACGGGCAATGCTATATACTTTTTGAATGGTTGTTATAAATAACTGTCGGATCAACCAAACTATAGGCCTATGTTGGCGAAATAATTGTTTCAACAGATTGGCTACAGGTTGGAAACTCCAAAGTAGGTCACCTTGTAGTCCAAGGATGGTAGTCCATGCAGAGAGACTGTGATCGATCGACATGCTTTGGACGTACATTGGTCTTTAATTAATTCAAGCGCCTTTGTTTTCAACAATGCATGAATTGCATTCCATGCATATTTCCCTCTTTGATCCGAATAAACACCATCGCAAATTTACCGTGGATACGGGAAGACAGATTTTAGACATGACTGAAGTTCCATGCGCAGAAGAGGTTACAAATAACATGTCTCCAGGAATTTGGATGTGCAGTTATAGAAATTGTTTCAAAGAAAATGTCATTATATTTCAATTTCAACCAGATAAGAATTTTAGAAGAGGGAGACAAAAATATTACCGTGTTGTCATTGATCTAAATTTTCGTACTTTGAGCACAAATAATACCGTCATAAAATTGTTCAAGGCTTGTTCATTAAATATTTTCCTATCACCATCACCGTGTCTCAAGTGTTCGAAGCAGTAATTCAATATCATAATGTCGCACACAATTTGGTACTTTCCCTTTCGCTAATCTATCCGTGGCTTATGGACCGTAGGGATAATATGAAGGTAATCGGCCCAACTTTCATGAACCACGTTTGCACAGTACTACCATTTTGTGTGTGTGTGTGTGTGTGTGTGTGTGTGTGTGTGTGTGTGTGTGTGTGTGTGTG
>JZLH01S0043655.1:3809-15853 GCA_001188425.1 Eucidaris tribuloides
CCGCGATTGACGGCATTTACATACGCACACGCACGCACACACACACACACACACACACACACACACATGCATACCCACACATAAACATAGTACACACCACATAAATATACACAAACACATACATAAATACACACATAAACACACACACACATACATAAATACACACATAAACATACACACACACACACACACATATACACATATCTTATGCTCAATATGCTGTAGCAATTATTTCAAACACATACTGGTAAAATTTTATATTGTATTGTGCTCAATGAAAGATTACATGTAGTTAATGAATAATTTAATTCAAGCCCACACCAAAATAAATAAGCAGCTAACAAACCCATGCTTAAATCCGAGTCATTTCTGTTGAGGATTTAGCCATCGGGATTTCATACATGTAAGATAAGCTAGATGCCAGCGGGTATCTAAAGTTACAATGGTACATAAATTTTGTAGCACTGTTACCAGCACACATATGAAAATCTAGTGCACAAAATGCGTGAATGCAGTGGATTTTTCTCTATGGAGATTGAGAAACCCATCGGCTCTTGATTTACATGTAAATCCCAGTATATTTGAAAATACATTTCTCTGTTTCTAGCAAGACTAGCATGTCAGATATGTCTTGTTTGCACACAATTTTCACAGACGCTAGGGTGACAGTCTGTATTTTCAGTTGTAATAAATCATCTGGTATTGTTCCCCTTTGTTTTCTCTCAAATATGGTCAGAAATTCAGCATATTTTTTGGTGAAGTGCCGTATGATAAGGGCTCTCTTCCTTGCAGCTGAAATGTGCAGTGTACTCGTCCGTTATTTATTTTTGCAATTTAGCCTCGTCAAGGTGGCTCTGATTCAATTTCACTTGCTTTTATTGGCGCACAGGGTTATTGAAGTGCAGATCTCCAGACACCGCACAGCATGAAAATTATTTGATTTTTTTTTTTACCTTTCTTTTTTTAGGAAGAGGGACAGGTTTGGTGGCTCTGGCTAGATAAAAATGGCTGGATTTGGACGTGTTCGAAAAACGGGGAACCTGCTGCAAATTCCGTCATCGTACTCGATTAGATGCATGGCTGCCTAAAATAACCATCCAGCGCAATATGAGTTATTGAAATCGCTGCGCGAGTCAATATTTCTGCTATCGCACGTCTTCGTTTAAACCCATCATTGAGGTTAAATGAAGCATGTGCTCCAGTCAATAGCACTGGGTGAATACCCTGGCAAGATGCATTCAGCGATTTTACAGTCGCTGTTTTCTTCCCTCGTTATTGTGTCAATGTGATTGCCCATTCACCGTGGTCAGTGGCATTTGATGAAATGTAGGACACAGAATCGCTGACATAAATCTTCATCATCATACTCTGATTTTCATAATCACCATTTAGACTGATGGTCCCGTATTGCTGGCAATGGATGCCATTTATAAATTTATAATGATGTATTATCAGCGAGGTACGTATTACAGTGAATGCACTTGGAATGTGAATCACTTGCGAGCAATATTAGTGAATAGTGAATTGTGAATAAGCTACATACAACATACTATGTATTCATTGCTCAGTTATGATTCAGGAAAAAATGACACATAATAGGCTATGTGATATCATCAAGAGATATGGTGTGAGAATGCACTTTATGCCTATCATAGTATCAAGTATCAAAACACTACACACAGCATCAGCATCCTGAGATTAAACCGCCACAGGAAATTACATAATAGCCTTGCCTGGAACTGCATGTACATTCTGGAAGTGCCTGTGTCCAGCTAATTATGTAGCCACATTCCTAGCTCTGCATACTGTACAAGTGGTTTCCTGAAATTATTAAAACCAGTTATCATGGTAACCATGGGATTAGCAATTTTGAAGAATTGCTATTGTAAAGTTGAAATCAACTGTATTTCGGACCATTCAGACAAGATAATAAAAAAAACATTTAACCTGTTGCCTCCGAGATTCTGAATATCCCACAGAGTTAACACAGGGCACATCCGGTTCCCGTAGCCAACGGGTTAATGGCATTCCAGTTCACGTGAGGAAGAATGATTCAGCAAATGAACCAATTTTTCATTGTTTGCATAAAGTATTTACATGTATTGCATTTTTTGCAAATCACAAAAAAAATGTAGTAGTACTGATTGCTATACTGTACATATCAGTATTTTCTTGTAATTCATGTAACATGGGATGTGCTAACATACATAGGCTTCTGGCATCACTGCCTCAATTGTAAGTTTACAATTCCTAATCATTTTTTTTCTAGCGATATTTATTTGATTCACACCCACCCACAGTCACACACACACACACACACACCTATTGTATAGCAGGGAAAAACTTAAATTTTCTTTTCGGGGCTACTTTCCTGTTTCCGTGCTTTCTAGATATTCTTTGTATTGAACTCTATGGCAATTTGCGGGGCTCCTTTACACATTTCGGGGCGAAATCGCCCGAGCCCCATGTATTTTTCCCTGTTGTATAGTACAATATAAAGATTAGGTTTTTTTGGGGGGGGGGTGAGGTTGTACTTGTGAGTTATACTACAAGCACTTGAGCAGTAAACAGTGTCAACAAAGTACTCTCCTTTGATACACCTTGGCCTGAATGATAACAAATGTTTTTTGTTGAAAAACAAACATGTAAAAAATTACTTTTATTATCAGACTTTGTATTTTCCTGTCTTATATTCATAACCATTGAACAATTAATGTAGGCCCTAGGACTGTCTTAAATGACAAAAATGTTTAATGACAATAACTCATCAACTGCAGGCAAGGCAGTAATTTCTAAATTGACTGTGCATAGACGAAGCACATGCATCATGTACAGTGTATGTGTATCAATGACGACAATTGTGCTATAATACACGAATCAGATGAGGTGAATCGTGCTGGTATTGCAATAATAGTAACACCCGCTCCCATTCCGTGAATAATGTATGTGACACATCGTGCACGTATGTAGGCATAACACTGGGTCTGATCTGGCAATATGGTGGTTGTGGAGTCTCTCTCGTTATGCGCTCCACCCGATCATCCTAATGGACGCCTATCGAGTGCTGCTGTGAAATCGAATCTGTTCCTCGCACCGGGTTTGAATTTTTGATGGATGGATGGCATTTTGCGCGAGGCATTTGATGGCACGGTGATTGACTACTTTGGACGTAAATCTTATTAGTTTTGTATGAGGGCGATATCTTGAATGTGCAATGCAAGGTCACATCCACACCCACTATTGTTTAAGTGTTGCATGCTTGGGGAATTTACAGAAGATAGACGGATTAGTTCAGGTGATAGTACTCTTTCTTTTCCTGTTCTTTGTTTTCAAGCAAATAAGTCTTCTCGGCACAACATATTATTCTCTTAATTTAAACTTTGTGAAGCAACTTGAGAGACAGTGATTTTCCGTTTCAAAAAATGGTCTTTTCCGTTTCTGAAAACCTGTAATTCCGTTTCAACTTGATCTAAAAATGGAAATTCCATTTTGTCATATAAAATGTACACAGCATAAACATGAATTCCGTTTTGCAAAGGTGAATTCCATGAATTTTCACCTGAAAAGTAAACAACCGAAGCAGATTTTCTGTTTTGATTTACCGGAAAACAGAAAATTACTGTCCCTACAAATTTGATAGATTTTATTCACCTCACCCTCCTTACTAAAACGACAAAAAAATGTGGAAAATATGTGATGGAGATCAAAATTGTGAAACTTAAAATAAAAAATGTGTCATTTAAAATATGATTTAGATCATTTAAGGTGTCTGTTAGAGTAGATGTACTGTGCCAAACATGTACACAGTTTTGTGATGGTAACTTGTAAAGGGGCTGTTGTTTTGCAAACATGTACACACTGTTCTGTAGAGAAGCCTTGAAGGCCTGTTTTCTGAGATAAGTTTGCAAATCATTGCAGATAAACAATGGGAGTGGGTGGATACACTGTATCTTATGTAGACGTACAAGGCCTATTCATGATTTTCCCACTAAAAGAAGTGAAAATATTGGTAAACAACTTCCATAGAAGTGAACATTACAGCCGGCAGCCTCTCAAAATTCCAACTAAAAAAAAATGATTAATTTGAATACAGCATTACCTTAGCAGTTAGCAGTCCAACCAACTAATGAGATGTCTATACAGTGTACCTGCGTTATTCACATAGTTTGAGTATTTGATTGCACACATGCCAAACAATTCAGTTGCTCTCATAAAATGCATTGTGCCAGCAGCGAGCTAATATTCATGGTCAAGTTCAGGTTAAAAGATGTATTTGGAATTAAATTTGAATTTACATGTTTTGTCTAAAAGGGGTAAAAGTATGACTTTGTTTACATCCTTTCAGGTTCAATTGAGAGGGAGTGGGGCTTGACATGAATTCTTCATCCATTTGTGCCTCAGCATAGCTAGCGGACATATGAAGAGTATATGTAACTTGTAAGCCAGGCAGAATTCTATTCAAGACATTTCCCAGGGGGATCCTGTTACTTAAATCTAGCCATGGTCTGCTGAGAGTAGTGGTATCTTGAGTTTGATCAGATTCCAGGTTGAATTCTGCAGCTCAGCAAAGATAACCTGAGCCCAGGGATGTAGTCAGATGGAGGAATGAAGTCCTTCCTCTTCTTCAGAATCTGTGTGCAGATATTTGTTTTTCTTGAAAGTGACCATTTGACCATAGCCGCTTGTATTTTTTTTCTTGGAGACCCACAGAAAGTTATTCCAACACTAGTGAAAATAAACTTTCTTGGAATGATGAATGGTATTCCCCTTTGCATCATAAATTTCAGAATACATCTGGTGCAGTTTCTCACTTCCAGACAAGTAAACAATTTCTTTGAACCTTTACACTATGATTTTTCTTTTACCAAATATGTGAGTTGGCCTCCGACCTCATGCATATTTGTCATATAGTTGGGGTATGGCGTATCTAGACGTTCTTATGTTGGAACTTTGTCATGGAATGAGTGGTTTGGGAGATACCAAAGTGGCTGCAAATCAGCATTTTTCGTGGAGGAGATAGGAAACCCAGGAGCCTGGAACATGTCTAAGTACTGGGTGAAGGAATGTTTAAAAAAAAATTGAGAAATCAAATGAGTCTTTGTACTATATTTCATATTTAGTTACCAAAAATTAACAAAGAAATTCCTGTCAAGCATGCTCCCTATGTGGAAGGTAAAATTATAGCCTTGCAGTAGTTTATTGTAATGCCACAAAGCATTCAGAAGGGCTGCTGTGACAATTTCTTTGATCAACTTCACTAACTTTATTATGTAGACCTACCCAGTCAGACTGTAGTGTATGCTGCCTCTTCCTAATCCCTCCCTCCTCCTCCCCCTTCTCTCCTGACCTCCTCCTCCTCCCCCTTCTCTCCCCAACCCCCCTCCTTTCCCTGACCCTCCTCCTCCTCCTCCCCCTTCTCCTCCTCCTCCCTTCTACCTCCTGGCCTTCCTCCTCCTCCTTCTCTCCCCTGACCTCCCTCTCTTCCTCCTCCTCCTCTTTTCCCTCCTCCTTCACATCTCCTTCTTCTCCTTCTATACAAGAGAGGAGGCAATTGTTAGGGCAATTACTGCAATTCTCACAAATATTGAATGATGAATCAACTTAAGATTAAAACATGGTGTTTTGTTTCCTTATGGGGTTCTGTTTTTATCTGCATCTGTTTCAAAGTGAATGTAGTATATCCTCTCTCAAAGATAACATGTTCTTACTCCATAGTACTTAAACCTCTTGTTTTAGTCAAGTACCCTTGCAATTGCAAATTTAATCTTGGATTTTGAATGGGTTCCAAAACTGAATTTTTTTCTTCCAAGTACATCCTACAGGCATACACATTTTGATTTATCATTGAAAAATAATAATTTATTTTCTGTGTTCTTTTTGACCATGAAGTAATTTTCAACATATTTATTTTTTGGCACAGGCGGAAACACAATCCTTGAGATTTTGTTGTCTTTGATTTTGAAAGACAAGCATGTAGAAGTAGTTGTTAATTTTTGAATACCTGGGACACACAATATTCCAGCGAAATTTACAGTCATACATGTAACGTTAAATGCAGGTCATACAGAGTGTGACAATTTTATTACAAATTATACCAACATCCTTGTACATGTACTTAACCCGTTGGCTACAGGAACCGGATGTGTCCTGTGTTAACTCTATGGGATTTTCAGAATCTCGGAGGCAACGGGTTAAAGATTGTGTTATTGATTTGCACGTCAAAAAACATCTATATGAATCAATCAGCTGAAATCATATCCAATGTGAAGATTAATATAAATAAATACCTCTCATAGAGACTTGGGGTAAAATATTGAGTTTTGGTGAAAATCTGGACGGTTAAACTTCATCCTTTTTCTCCATTTGCTCAGGAGCAAATTTTAAAAAATTTGCGACGTCAAACGTGCACGTGCCGTTCCGTTCCGAAATGGTCCGATCAGCCGTTAGCCAAAGGTCGCGCAGGGGATAGCCGATTGACCAATCAGAGCGCTCCGCTCGTCTTGCTACGGTGCACAGTAACCGCGATTCGCATTTTGAGCGAAATTGAAACTCACAGAAAGAACAACATTCTGGTAACATGTCGTTATTAGTTTTTCTCATAAAACAACAAATTCATGACGGATGGATCTCAGACTTTCAACACACCATTTGTAAGTACTAAACTACCGTTTGGTATTGATAATGAAGGGAAGTAATGGACTTGCAAATCCCTAACCCAATCTTTAACTTAACCACAAAGTTATTGTTCAATGTTCATAAAATACTATACACTACAAATTCAATTAATCATATTGCCAGTGCCCAGTGGCAATGAAAAATGAAAAGTATGATAATTTGTACAGTTTGATTTTGATATTAGATTAGGGATAATTAGCCTGTACAGCATGATTTGGCTGGGTTTTAATGGCATACTGTAACTATTTATGTTCTGTCAATGATGCCATTTCAAGTATTTCGATAATGCAGCACAAAACAGTTTTTCAATAGTTTTCTAGAAATTATAAATAGTCCTTGATGGCATGATGAATGGCATTGAGAAAAATAAAATCAAATTTTATTTCCAGGGATTTTATTTTAATTTTGATTTCATTATATTCAAGGTCATTTTTTTTTTTTTGTTGCCTTTTTACCACTTTCCAGGGTCATGCTGGCTGCTGGATGATGGAACATAATGTGCATGGCTATGCCAGCTACGAGCTGACAACTGTTTGAAGATATGATTTTCACAGTGGCCCCCCTTAAAACATTTTTGAGTGCTTGTTTAGGAAATTACAGGGCGGAATGACCCTCTGCTGCATGCTGCCCATGCATACCTTTTTTTACTCAATATACTCACTGGGCAGTACAGAGTTATTTGGAAAGTGAATGTTTAAATGACATGTTGGACAGTTTATTCCCCAGCAATTTAGCCAAGAACAATAAGCAGATGTTACATTTGAATTTTTCATTGATAACTGTAAAACACTCTCCTTCCCCCAAAATAGATGAAACAAACTAACAAAGTGATGATTCATTAAATTAATCTTAATTGAAGTTGAGGTATTGCCCTTAAAGACACTATATAACACTGTGGAAGACCCGTTTCAAAAATTGTCGAACTTTGCTATCTGACATATATGACAGTGTTTGAATGGACAAATAAACACCCTGGAACACAAAAGTTTGGACAGTTATGCTGTCACTAGTACAATATGTGCAGATACAAATTGGCACATTAATTTTATATCGGGCGATAGGAAATTCTGCAACACAGCAGTCTATGGAGAAAAGCTGGAATGGTCTCTCAATGATTTTCACTTTTTTAAAGCACTTAATGATTGTTTACACTGCAATTTTTTCAGGGCTTCATTTTTAGACTGTATCAAAGACACTACTAGCATGGGGAATCATGTAGCTCAGATTTTTAAACTGGAAACATTGTTATACAGTGCCTTTAATTGGTGTACAGCTGTATGATACAGATAGATGCTCCAATTGGAACTGCTCCCAGAAATTCATTGCAGAGAGAAGGATAGAGCAGACTTACGCAGTTTGTCACTTGACTAAATACACTTACACCAGTTGAGTGCTAATTTGAGTTGTATGAATGGAAGCTGTGATATTTTGAGTGGTCTAATTTGCAGGCATTATCTCAAACTGTTTTACTGCTGTCCGTCACAACACCAGGACGGTAGTCTCACCGTCGCTGATAAAGAGGATTCCCCATCCCTCCTGACAAACGACCACGCTGTGAATGCGGGTCGCACCGCTGAGCCGCCCTCGCACCCATCAGGGACGAAATTTTCACAAATTGAATAAGCGAGTTCTTCCCAGTCGGGGCAGACCGCCGGTCTCTGGGGACGGAAAGGGAAGAGGAAAAAAATCTAATATGATAGGAACAGCAGCTTGAGGTCTTGGGGCAATAACCGTTGTAAATTAATCTCTCTGAGTAACCAGCTATGAAGACTGAGTGATTTGTGTAGCCAGCAAAAGATGTGGACTAATTTCATGTTAGGGACGGACCGTCAGGTACCTTGAATGCTTTTTAACCACGCTCCATCGCCCATGGCTGAACATTATCTTATCACCTCCTTCGCAGGCTGCCCGCCTGATAAAAGAAAAGGACCCTGCGCAAATTAACGAGCGTCGTGCTTTTGTTCCTGTGGAGACGTAATTAATGGATGAAAATTATCAAATATTCATGATGAATTGGAGCCTCAAGTCCACTCCTGGGAAAATTAATTTCATTTCATGGTGTAAGAGAATTTTGTCAGACAGGGTCACAGAGAAAAAAAAAAGATGTAAGGAAAGCAATCATCACGTGTGCGGAAATCAGGTTTGTAATATATCATAAATTATATAAGGATTTAAAAAACAAGGTCTGTTTGTAATGGTGTGATTGGGGAGTGCATTTGTGCACTTCAGATGTTCAAACATGATGTCAACACAATACTGAAGTACATGTGCTGGTACAAGTGTAAGCCCTAGACTTCATGTACCAGTGTATTTTAGTGTTTTAGTAGATTTGCTTACTAGTATGGAGTCCCTTTAACCCATTGGAGACAATGAATTGATTTTGATATAACACTTTAAAGGCAGTGGATCTCATTTGCAAACATCATTGCAGACCAGGAAAAGATAATCCATGTGCAATAGGCTATTGATGAAGGGCATGTCTGTGAAATCTGGGGGTCAGTGATTGCCTAGAAATTGAAAAATGCAAAAGAAAAACAGTAGCCGTTTAGTGTACGTTCTATGGTAGGAATTTTTTTCTCCTGAGAAAAAAATTCAAATCTGAGTCTAACGGTCACTATAATTCCACTAAAACTAAGTTTCTAGCTCCAATATTTTGCTTAAGGTTCCCAGATGGCATTTTCTTCCAAATGCCATTGTATTTACACAATGTCAATTTTTAGGCATGCAAAAGAGATCCCCTGCCTTTAACACACAGTCACACACACATCCTCCATAGAGTCACAGACCCCAGCCAATGAGTTGAATTTCTCCTGCAGGTTAACAATGATACAGTAGCAGCTTACGAAAAGTACCTGGAAATTTAAAATACATTTGATCTTGTAAACATTAATTTTTATGTATTCATTCACCAATTTATAACAAGTTTGGTGTAGCAAGATAGTTGAAAGGGGGGGGGGGCGGGATCAAATTTTTGCAAACTACACTTTTGTGGTTGTGAATGCCACCGTGTATGTACGTGACAAATTCTCACACATATAGGAATCCTAGTTTTGTTTTTGTTTTGAAGCATACATCGGTATCACGATTGACTTAAAGCTAGAGGTTTACTGATCTGTGCTGTAAAAAGACTAGCCCCTGATGTTGAACAGATGATTTTTTAGTTAATTTCATTCTAAAAGTAAAACAATCCCCCTAGTCCCAGTAGCATGCTTGCATGTTTCAGCCAGGGATGTAGTCGAGGCCGGCTGTTCCGAGTCACGAGGCCGCTGGAAAAATATTGTTCCCATAGACTTTGTACATGTGACTAAGTCCGAGGCCAAGGCCAAGGCCGGCCTCGACTACATCCCTGGTTTCAGCATAAAACCTGTGTACATTTCACTCATTTTGCATGCAGAATGTAATTTATGAAACACCATTACATAAGAAATTAGTTGTACAGATTTGCGTTGTTGTAGGTTTGGTGGTTCTAATAGCACAGTAGTAATATGAATCACATTCATTTGTTTCATGAAATCAGTAAACATACGTGGGAACTCCAAACAGCATTTATAATACATGTGCTCTGTTGACTGCCCATGTGAGTGTACTTTTCTTGCTGGTGAATCAGTGGAGCAGCACATTCTTCCCAACAATGTCACCTCACATTCCATCAACAATGCAGCTTTTCATTAGGAGGATTATCTTCTCCACCCAATAAAATCAATAGCAGCGTAAAAACATTTTATGTCCCCTATTGTCCGACAATCAGGCCATTCCTGGTGCCCTCACAATGCACATTTGGACCTCTGCTGACAACGAATATTAGTTTAGTACAGTAAATGAATTAATTTGATAAAACTAGAAGCAAGGACAAAAATTAGATTAGAATTTAAGACTGGAGAGGACACTGACACCCATAAATCTGTGTTCCACATCTGTGATAAATAACGAGTCATCAATCCTTTATTACGGACTAAAATATCTTCACTTCTATTGAAGATTATATGCACCAAAGTATACAGTTTGTACCAGTAGGGCTTGAAGGAAGGAGGGCCTATTGATTTGTTGGCTCTGCCTATTGTTCGACTCTTCCTTTTCATGGAAGCTGAATACCAGTCATTGCAGTCACAAAAGGATTATCCATGCGGATCTTTTCCACGTCACTGCCTAAAATCCATCACAACAGCACTACAGGCATGATCAAGCTGTAGTACTACTACAGTACATTATGGGCACCAACAACAAGTTTTGAAGTCGGTGATAAATGTCCATGGGATAATAGAAGTGTTTTGAATATGGGTAGTAAACAATCGCAAATAATTCTGCCAGCCCCTAAAGTTTCAACTGCACATTGCTGTATTCATAGATAGTCATTTCCATAGTTTGGCACTACATGGACACTATTTTGTTTTGACTGAAGCACTTTTTATATGTAACTGTGTAAGCATGCTGCTACACACTGAAATCTCAGAGACTGTCATACTCATACCAGCCATTTTAGCGACCTTTCATAATTCATACGTCGTAACTTCTATAACCGTTTTAACACAGCGCCTTATTCTTCATTGCTCACATGATTGTAATCATTTTGGGGGCCCCCAAAATGGCAAAAGAGCCCCCGTAAATTGCCATAGGGATCAATACAAAAGAATTTCTGGAGAGCACTGAAACGGGAAAAGTAGCCTCCCAATAGAAAATTTTAATTTTTTCCCTGGCACTGAAACAGGAAAAGTAGCCCCCGAAATGAAAATTTCATTTTTTCCCTGAATCGCGGCAATAAGAGCTCTTGCCAGCTATACCAGCTACACCGCCTACAGTGTACACGTTGTATTGAATACAAGACCTGTTATTTTGATAAAAATATGTTATCCTGTCTTTTGACGGAATAATCATTATTAGAAAATAAATCAATTATAATGTGATTTGGCGAAACTAATCATATCTGACTGAGTGCCAACATAAACCAAAACAACAACATGAGAAAAAGGCTTTGTGGATGATGGGCGATTGCAGTCATGTTTACAATCTTGTTTGGGCTGCCGTGTGAAAACGGTATACTGTAAGTTTAACCCTTTGCGTGGTAATGTTGCATCTGTGTACAATCGTACAACTAAATTGAACAATCATAATAATTATTTTTCTTCTTCGCCTTTGTACAGGAGACACTAGAAAATATCTAGTGTGCTAATAAGTAACATATCTATAACAGCCATTCCACGTAAGGGTCAACATCAAACTCAAAAATTGAAGTGAAGCAAGTGATTTTTTGTCACTTATGATTCAAAAGAGGAATATTGAAACCATCTAAATCTCAAAGATTTTTTAAAATAAAGCATTTGAATGAAAG
This sequence comes from Eucidaris tribuloides, assembly GCA_001188425.1. Lineage (NCBI taxonomy): Eukaryota > Metazoa > Echinodermata > Echinoidea > Cidaroida > Cidaridae > Eucidaris > Eucidaris tribuloides. The sequence continues at coordinate 15,811 of JZLH01S0043655.1, forward strand.
TTATAGCCTCCTGAACATACATGAACTTTGTGGTAAAAAAGAA
>JZLH01S0043667.1:7918-26291 GCA_001188425.1 Eucidaris tribuloides
AATGGTTCTCCTGCAGACGGCAGCACCAGAGTAAAATCCGAGGGGCAAAAACAGTCACGATTTCCTCGACAAGCAAGCCCAAAAAGCGTTCATCCAGTCTATAATAACACTAATCTAGGGAGCAAGTCGAAGCGACAACTAAACAAAAACAGCTTATCAGGTCAGGAAGAACATTGTTATAATGGTGTAAAATGATGCCATTGGACATCGGTACGTGTATGGCGGAAAAACGGGAGAGGGGGGGGGGGCGAGATTTTCAAAAACACCAACACCCCTTAGTTTGGGTATTTTGAAAAGCGCCCCTGATCCCCTGTGGCGCCACCCGCGATTTGATTTGATTGTCATGAGGCCGCGCCATTGGCCGATCCCTTCCTCACAGTTCCTTTCAAATCGTCTGCTTGATTCCCTCATCGATATTGACAAGGAAATAAGCATTTTATTCATGAAGCAAAGATTCTTACACCCTCGACAAGACCCCGGGAGAAAAATGTAAGTCTTCGTAATGTAGTGAAGACCTTCTCGCAGATTCAAATTTCATCAACTTTAACGTAAGATTTACACTTCTTACCTATATTAACGTTATTTGGTTACAGCAAAATAAGATGGATCAGAATTTGATGTTTGATCAAAGTCTCATTTCGAATGCCATAGAAGTACACATGGAACTACACATAGAGTAGATAACACGTGTAGCTACAGCTTTGTGTAGACATGAAAAAAATGGGAAACCTTAGTATTTTTCGCATAGAACAAACACTTGAAAACTTTTAGCTTCTTTATGGGATTTAAGTTTGTTGTCTATAAATAGTCACTGATTATAAACATCTGCACAAACAACATAGTTATCATGATTTGTTTTCGTTTGTTTTGTATCTGTTACCAAGGTAAATTTATTATATTTGCACCCATCTGGTCGGGAATCCTTACAATTGACGAGGTATAACATGTAAACAACATTGTTTATATCTTTGACTATTTGTCTTCAATATGATTCCATTTTACGAAATTAAGACTTCTGTAGCATCTGAAGGAAACATGGACGAGTTATTGAGGATGAACAGAAAGAGGGGGGGGGGGGGACACTGTACCGTTTATATTTCACCTTATGGAGAACGAGACAGAGAAATAAAAGAAGAAGAATGAGGAAGTAGGAAAAATCATACAGAAAAAAAATTGGAAAGGGGAGGTGAGATAATGCAAAGGAACAGAAGTGAAGGTGAGGAAAAATAAATGGAGGAAAAGAAATGTGAGGGGGCATAAAAAAAATGAGAATAAAGTTATGAAAATATAAATAATAACTAAAAACGTGAATCGACAAAGGAGGAGAGAACGTTGAACAGAGGGGAATATACGATTAGAAGAAGAAGAAGAAGAAGAAGAAGAAGAAGAAGAAGAAGAAGAAGAAGAAGAAGAAGAAGAAGAAGAAGAAGGAAGAAGAAGATGGCGAAAAAAGAAAACAAAGGAGGAAGAGGAGGACGACGAAGAAGATTATTAGGAGGAAACAAAAAGGAGCAAAAACAAATAGAGGGAAGAATTGTGCAGGATTACCTGTATTTGGATATCTGTGTATTTCCATGTGTACTTTTTATTTGAAATAACATTATGCAGACGTCGCTGAGTTTAAACTGGTTATCCAATACACTAAAGCGACCTGGGTAAGTAACCGTGGCATGACGTTTCGATCATCATTTTCATCATCATCATCATCTTCATCATCAGGCGTTGTTCAACCATTGTTGGGTTAGTTTCCAGTTTCTATTTCAGGTTTTGGTTTGTGTATGTTGATATTTCATCTCCCCATCTCCTCTTTTGTCGACCTCTTCTTCTCTTGCCTGTTCTTGAATGCCATTCTGTGAGTTTTTGAGTCCATCTGTAGACCTGTGTTCTAGACAAGTGCCCTGCCTATCTCCATTCAATGTCTCTAATTTTTGGTTCTTAGCAGAACCTTTTTCAAATGCAAAGCAAGAGTATCTGGACACCACCTCTAACGGTCACTTGAAACCTACATTCAAGTTGTGATCAGTACACAAGCGACTGGTACTAACGCTAATGCCCTCAGAGCAACCGGGCAGAGCACATGACAATCTACTCCGCAAATCAACGTCAAGTGCTTTTCTATCTCTCACAAACTGTAAGGCAACCAAATTCTATCTGCTACCGAAAATACACAAACCAGGCAACCCAAGCAGACTGTACATCTCAAGTAATGGTTCACCTACCCAAATATCTACCTATTTATTGACAACTTTCTTAAACTACTTGTTCCCCACATCCACTCGAACACACCCGACTTTCTACGTAAGTTGGAATCCATCAAACACCAAATCGTCGTGCGGCTGGCAGAAGGTCGTTAGCAAATGCTCTAAGCAGAAGGGCGTTAACAGTCCGGCTGGCAGAAAGTCGTTAGCAAATGCTTTAAGCAGGGGGCGTTAACAGTAAATTGCCCCTAATTTGAAACCCGTAGGCTTATTCCATATTTTCGCCTTACGTACTGATAGAAGGATCTAAAAGATCACAATACTTTGATTTCATGTGAAATTAGCCAATGGTTGTCACGTTACAAGCAATTTACTGTTAACGTCCTTCTGCTTAGAGCATTTGCTAACGACCTTCTGCCAGCCGGACTGTTAACGCCCTTCTGCTTAGAGCATTTGCTAACAACCTTCTGCCAGCCGCACGACGAAATACCATCCAAAGCCATCATCGGTACCTGTGATGTCCCATCTCTCTGGTTGAGAACCAGAAGGGCGCTATCACTGTAGAAAGTCACTAACGTTAATGCCCTTCTGGTTCTTAACAGGGTCTGCATTAACGCCCTTCTGGTTCTCAACAGGTTCTGCGTTAACGCCCTTCTGGTTCTATACCGACGACATGCGCGACTGCTAATGTTGTATATCTCCTCTCCTTTAGCATCGGTGGTATGCAGTATGTTGGAGGAACTATAAGACTACCCCGAAAAGGAGATTCTACGGAAACAGGTCTACAGTCCAGGGATGTAGTCGAGGCCGGATTTTGCCGGCCTTAGTCTTGGCCTCGGACCGAGTCACGTGTACAAAGTCTATGGGAACAATATTTTTCCAGCGGCCTAGTGACTCGGAACGGTAGGCCTCGACTACATCCCTGCTACAGTCACCACCTCAAAATAGATACTCATAGCGGTCACCACTTCAGTCTTCCCAACCACACCCTCTCTAACATCTCTTGCTCAGAGCATAGGGAACCGTCCAGGTACTGTACGCCTAAGCAGTATGAAGATGTGAAGGAAACAACTCCGTATACTATCCACCCCATTGACTAAACATACAGGAAGGCATCAACTAACTTTATGACATAGTACCCCACACCTCACCCTGTGTATCTTTCTCTCTCTTTCTATACCGTCATATTATTTTTACTTCTCATCCATTCACCTACTTCCCTCTATTACTCTTTTTGTCTGGTTCTCTCTCTCCTCCTTTACCCGGTCTCCTGATCGCTTTTGTCTCGTAGTATTAGGCCATTTCCCCTTTCTGTGCCTCACCACGTTTTAGTCCACTTTCCTCTTTCTTACCACCCACAGTCCTCCTACTTTTGTCTTCCATTCCCTTCTCACCTTTCTCCTTTTTCATTCTCCTTCTTAGTTAACTCTTTGTCTAACCTTCCAAAATTTTCCACGTATACATGAATTTTATTATTTAGCTGTTCCCTTGCCTTCTCTCATTTCAGATTTTCCCCACTTCTAGCCACATCTTTAATTTGGCTTTTAAGTTCCTCCTCTTTTGTCTTATGATACTTCTACTCTACGTTGTTACTTGTATCTGTATTTAACAGCATGTTCCAGTCTTGCATGGTGAGTTTGTCCTTATACAATTTCCAATAACACATATCGTGCAGATTAATATCATTATTGTTCGGATAACGTCAATAAGTAAGGAGTGTAAGCTTACTACCTACTTACGCCTCTCATCCTTCCTGGGACACAGGCCACCAACAAGAGTCTGCCAGCTAGGTCGGTCCTGTGCCAGTCTTTCTACCTCCCTCCAAGTAAAACCCAACCTCCTGGATATCGGCCTCTAGTCCCGTCGCCAAGTATTTCTTAGACGGCCCCGTTTCCTTTTGCCCTGTAGGTTCCAGCTGAGTGCTGCCCTTGTGATGCTTTGGGTTGGTTTCCGTAGGGTGTGTCCTAGTCAACGCCAGCGTCTCTGTCGAATTTCATGTTCTACAGGCTGTTGACCCGACCTATCCCACAACTGTTGGTTGCTGATTACATCTGGGGAGCGTATCTTTAATATTCTTCGCAGGCACCCATTTATAAAGGTCTGAATTCTTTTAGTGATGGTAACAGTAGTTCGCCAAGTTTCTGCCAAATACAGTAGTACCGGTTTAACAGTTGTGTTGAATACCCTAATCTTGGTGTTGAGTGATATGTTTGATGAAAACCAGCTATTTCTCAGTTGAGAGTGTAAGCAGTATAAAAATAAAGTTTAAAGACACTATATAACAGTGTGGAAGCCTTATTTAAAAAATTGTCAAACCCTGCTTTCTGACACATCTGGTAGTGTTTGGATGGACAAATAAACACCTTAGAACACAAAAGTTTGGACAGTTATGCTGTCACTAGTACAATATGTGCAAATTCAAATTAGCACATTAATTTCCTATCCCAGTGATAGGAAATTCTGCAACACAGCAGTCTATGGGGGAAAGCTGGAATGGTCTCTCAATGATTTTTACTTTTTTAAAGCACTTACTGATCGTTTTAAACTGCAATTTTTTCAGGGCTTCATTTTTAGAGCATGTCAGAGACACTGGTAGCATGGGGAATCATGCAGCTCAGATTTTTTAAACTAGAAACACTGTTAAACAGTGGCTTTAAAAAGGCGCCGTATAGTTTTTATTTTGAATTGATTTTCAATTTGTGTACGCTCATGATTCATGGATAACGGTCCGGCGGTCCGACTAGGTTGGATGTTTATCAAGGAGAATTTTTGTTATAGTGAGGAATAACCCTGCCGGAAAGAACACAATGTCGTCACAGTGTGTTCACACAATGATCACAGTGTCACTCTGTGAAAATGGGCCAAATCCACAGAGTGGCTAGAAAACCATAGGGTCGTCACAGTGTGACCTCTAAGAGCACACAGTGATCATAGTGTCACGCTGTGAAAATGGGCCAAATTCACATAGTACCACATTGTGTTTACAATCTTGTCACAATGTAAACACACTGTGGACAACATTGTGCTTTTTCTGCAAGACGTAAAGATCGACAATGGGTGAAGGGTTAAGGAGCTGCAGTTTTGGTGTACATGATTTTGATCGTGCGGTCCATGAAGAACAGTTGTTATAGATTTGGCAGTCAACGTGGCGTCTATGGTTAAGTTAACCACCTCTTGAATTATTCGTGAAAGGATATTATTAACCGTGTATATCTTCGCCAATATTTACGACAAAATTCTCGACGAGTCGTTAAAAGTCAGTGACATCATTGGGAACACTTGAAAATGCCTCAAGAATCAAATGAGTTGAAATATATACCAACTATACACCAGCTGGAGTGGATATACCGGCTAGAAGGATTTGTCTCTAATTTGTTTACTTAAGGAGAATCAAGCATGAACACTAATTCTATCCGGGCACGATAAATATAGGCCCCATAGAGCCACACAGCAGGTTTGCCTGCCACGAGGTATATGACATCAGTTGTTTTAGAATGAGTCAACGTTTGACTCCAAGATTTTCACAGGAGAATCCTTGCACAGTTTACTTGATTCTAGAATAGTTTCAGCCCAAGTTGAGAACTACCCCCAATTATGTCAGTTACCTTTAATATTGGTAAAGATATTCACGATTACGAAGGCCTTCACTACCACCATAATTTTGTTTTGGAATGTTCGATGCATTGGGAGGAAATTAAACTTCTTTCGGGACAGAACATTATTTGATGTTAACGTCATGAAGCTGTGCTAGTAGTAGATTCCTTCCGCACAGTTCCTTACAGATAGTGTGCTTGACTCCCACATCCACATTGATAAACTCATCAATGAAATAAGAACCTTCCTTCTTCGTAAAGCAATGATTCTTACAGCTTCGACAAGGAATTGGGACAGAAATATTTTGTTAGTTTTTTTAAATTTTGTAAGTTTTCGTTGAGATGCAAACCTCCTTACAAATTCAAACTCAATTTATTTTAATTTACACTGCTTCCACAGCTTACAGTAAAGTAATATGGTTCAGAAGTTTAGAGTTTATTCCTAGTAGTATTAAATTGTAAAGAACTACACATGGCACTATATAGACGACTAGATGACACATTTTGCTGCAGCTATGTGCAGACATAACAAAAATGGGAAACCTTAGTATTTTTGTCCAGTACAAAGTCTTGAAAATTTATGGCTTCAAAATGGATTTGATGTTTGTTGGCTAAAAATAGTAATGATAAACATCTTCATGGATCACAAACAATATTTGTTTTGGTTTATTTGTTTTGAATTTGTTACCGTGTATTTATTTATCATATTTGCACCCATCAAAAGATCGTGAATCCTTACAACTGACGAGGCATCATATGTAAACAACATTGTTTTTATCTTCTTTGCATTCCCGTTCAGAAACTATGATCTTCTGTAGAATCTGAACGAAACAAATGTGAGTTATTGAGGTGGAACACAAAGAGGAGAAAGACACGGAGACAAGAAGGCAGAGAATTAATTGCAGGAAACAGAAATAGAAGGAGGGAATAGGGGAGATAATTCAAAGGAGAAGAAATGAAGGTAAGGAGAAATAGGGGGAAATGAATGCGAGGACGAATAAAAAAAAATGAGAACAAAGTTAGGAAAAGGAAAGTGATAGCTAAGAAAACGTGAAACGACAAAGAGAAAAGAAATTTGAAGAAAAATCCGAAGAAAAAAACAAGAAGTATAGTAGTAAAGTAGTATAAGAAAGAAGAAGAAAAACGGAGAAGAAAGAGGAGGAGGATCAGGAGAAGAAGCAAGCAAGACAGTTAGAAGAAGAAGAAGGAGGAGGAGGAGAAGAAGAAGAAGAAGAAGAAGAAGAAGGGGAAAAAGAAAAGGAAGAAGGAGAAAAAGAAGAAGGAGGAGGAGGAGAAGGACAATAAAACTGTATCGCACATGCGTTTTCTCAGGTACCACAGCCCTGATCAGAAATTATAAGTTTGGAGCAGTCCATTACTTCAACCCCACGAGAGAATGATTTAAAGTCACACACATCACAAATGATATTGTACAGAAATATTTACTGTAAAGTTGCAGTATCAGATTGTCTGTACCACAGACAAGGGTGAAATACACACGTTCGCAAAAGCATAATGATAATATTGCCATGCGGAGCTGAGCCACATGCAGACAATCGGTCAGAGGCGAACTGGAACCGATCGATATAACTCTTCGATCCAGTGTACAACCGATCACAGCGTGATATAATCGATACTGGAATTGAAATAGGTTCATAAAAATGTCGTGTCGTTTGTCACTTCACTTTCAGATTATACCCAAATATGTTTCCCTCATTCTTTTTTTCTCTCTCGTATACACTAGGTGGTGTTTACTTCGATCACAGGCACACTAAATTTATCAAGTCCATTTTTGTTTGAAGACACACTTTAACAATGATCACAATTAAAAAAAAAATGTGAGCGACATAATCCTTCATGCTCTAAGTGTTTTTTGATGAGGTCGATAAATAAAGCACTGAAAACGACTGTACCCTCCCTACTCAAAAGTATTGCAACATACACTATAGGCCTAATGCACGCATTTTGAGTTGAAGGGGTCTTTCTATAATGACGTTCTAATGAAATTTATAATTGGAAAATGACAAATCATTTGAAAAAGATATCAATGGACAATCTTTTTCATTCATTCTCCAAAGCGGAGAGATTATCAAATGCAGGCGCACCAACGGCAGAGGGGCTGGAACATAAAATGGAACATTTTTTCGCCTACCTGTAGGGGAAGAGGTTAATTCACAGTAGCATCGTAATTCGGTTTCATATTTCCAGTGAAACGGTTTTGATGGCTTGGAAAGACTTCTAGCAAACAAAAAATGTCCATGTGTTCCTCTGACGCGGTCTCAGAAAGAAGACACTACACCGCAAAAACGACAGCGCCTCCTATCTTCATAAAATAGTGATAAGGAGGATGAGGCTACTAATATAAAGATGATGGTCTTCTCTCCACTTTATTATATCAAAATGTACTGGAAAGTCGCATTACAGCAAATTTTAGGATGTTTGCAATAATAAACCGCCTTTAGAATTGAGAAAGAATAAGAGATTACAACTTGAGGAGGTCCTTTTCTGAAATATGGGGCGTATCCTCCTCATCACTATCTTATGAAGATAAGAAGCGCTTTCGTCTTCTTTCTGAGACCGTGTCCGAGGAACACATTGACATTTTTTTGTTTGTGAGAAGTCTTTCCAAGCCATCAAAATCGTTTCACAGGAAATATGAAACCGAATTACGATGCTAGTGTGAATTTACACCCCACCCCTACGGGGAGGCGAAAAAAGTTAAAATTTATGTTCCAGCCCCTCTGCCGTGGGTGTGCCTGCATTTGATGATCTCTCCGCCATGGAGAAGGAAGGAAAAACATTTTTCATGAATTTCTTTGCAAATAATTTGTTATTTTCCAATTATAAACTTCATTAGGACGTCATTATAGAAAGACCCCTTCAACTCATAGTGAGTATAGTGTATGTTGCAATACTTTTGAGTAGGGAGGGTACTTCAAAATTATTATTTAGTGCTTTAAAGATTGTGTCAGGGATGTGCAAGTCCATTACTTCCCTTCATTATCAATACCAAACGGTAGTTTAGTACTTACAAATGGTGTGTTGAAAGTTGGAGATCCATACGTCATGAATTTGTTATTTTATGAGAAAAACTAATAACGACATGTTACCAGAATGTTGTTCTTTCCGTGAGTTTAAATTTTGCTCAAATTGCGAATCGCGGTTATGTGTACCGTCGCAAGACCAGCAGAGCGCACTGATTGGTTAAACGGCTAACCTCCGCGCGACCTTTGGCTAACGGCTGATCGGACAATTTTGGAACGGCCCGTGCACGTTGACGTCACGGATTTTTTTTAAAAAGACTTCAGAGTCAATTGAAAAAGGACGAAGTTTAATCGTCCAGATTTTCACCAAAACTAAATATTTTACCCCAAGTCTCTATGAGAGGTGTTTATTTATATTTATCTTCACATTGGATATGTTTTAAGCTGATTTCATTCATTTAGATGTTTTTTGACGTGCAAATCAATGACACAATCTTTAAAACAGTGAAAATCTATGAGTACTCAGGTTGGGATTCACCTTTTCCATTTCCTGCCATAGACTGCGTGTTGTGTTATTCATCTAGACTACTTTAAACTCCACCCGAGGTATAAGTCACACGTGATGTTTAACCATGCATACCTTCCCAGTGGTAGCATAACTTTCCAACTTTTGTATTCTAGGATGTTTATTTGACAATTTAAGCACTACTATGTAACTCAAATATCAAAGTTTGACAATTTTTATAATTGAAGCGCCATACGCTTAATTGTGTCCTTAAATTCCTGAGCGAAAGAATTTACCAGCATATAGATTGATTAACATCTACGCAATTATAGCATCATTTTCCTTATTTCATTTTTATTAAAGGTAAATGTCATGATTGGGGTGGTCTTCAACTTGAGGTAAAACTATTCCAGAATCAAGTAAACTATGGAAGGATTCTACTGTGAAAATTGTGTAGTCAAAATTTGACTCATTTTGAAATAACTTTTATCAGTATGCCTTGTAACAAAATTTATCAGTATGCCTTGTAACAAACAAATCTGTAGTGTAGCTTTCTATGGGGTTTAATTCTCTCGAGCCTCGAGATAATTAAAATGTTGACATGTTCATGCTTGACCCTCCCCTCCTCAAGTAAACAAATTCTAGATAACTCCTTCCAGCCATGATATACACTCCAGCTGGTGTATTTTTGGTATATTATCTTTCAACCAGTTTGGCTCTAAAGTTTTTCTTTAATTTCTATCAGTCATGTTAGTAAGCTTTGAGTAGATAAAAATCTGATGATAATTCGGCAACTTGTCAGATCAAATTGACGTATCAAATGCGTTTATTTATTTAGCTCTCATATTCTAGTGATGCTCCCTACGTTTTAGAAAATGCTCACGACATGATACGATAGGTTTTCTTTAGAATTGACAAACAACACAAACTTACTACAAATAAATGAATTACTTATCAACACCAATTGGAGAGTGTGAGTTCCAAAACACATGAAGAGATTGAAAGATCTAAACTCGAGTATTTGTTGAAATGAATTTTTAATTGATACCTGAGGGCCAGTGGGCAAAGAAGGAGAGTCTCATACGAGAAATATATGGCTCGAGTCTCGTCACCGTGTTCATGAGTAAAAAAAAATATATATAAATAATGTCATCATCATCATCGCCATCATCATCATCATCATCATCATCATCATCATCATCGTCATCATCATCGTCATCATCATCATCATCATCAGACATGATCAGCCCACTGCAGGGCGAAGGCCTCCCCAAGATGCCTGTCCTGTGCTAATGCAATCCACTTTGTGCCAATGAAATTTGTGAGCTCATCATTCCAACTCAGTTTTTGCCTTCCACGATTTCGGGATCCTGAATGATATACAAAACAGTGTCTAAATACATGAATACCCTAATTTCGGAAATGAGTTGCACTCTTATTTATTAAATCCTTCACATTTGTAAATGTAGTCTTGTGGGAGGCAATTAACTTGTACGACCGCTTGACATTTAATGACATTAACAATGCACTCTTTAACTTGAGAAAAAAAACACGAGGTTTTGTGGAAAAAGAGTTTTATGTTCTTGAATAAAGTAATCCTTGTTCATTTCAATCATACTTATTAACAAGCATTGTCACGCTGTATTTACGTCATCAGTAAAAACCTACTAACGTATCCATTGGCCTTTACATTTTGCTGTAGGCCTAATCCTTTTATGAAAAAAATTATTTGCGCCATAGATTAATCTAGAAACCATGTTAATCACAACGTTCCGGACACTACATTTAGACGCTTGCGTGGACTGGCTGAACCTTACAATTTTAAAGATTCTAAGCACAAATTGATTTTTGTATTGTGACATAACGTTGATATTTCGGTATATTGTTGTTCGCTTTTTTATGTTATGTTGCTTCATAGTTTATTTTGTTCGTGTGATGATGCATAACAAGCATAGCAACACAACAATGTTGCTGTAATTTGTATCTTGGGATATGTGTGGGACTGATTGTAAATTACCAGTAATTGATCGAGAGCTTAACTTGACTTGTGCAAATGACTTGCAACTTGATTTAGATCTTCAACCTGCTGATCACAGAGTGCGGCTTTGCTCTATCTATCTACATCTATCTCTACTATCTATGCTGAGTCTATCTATCTATCTAGTCTATGCTATTGACTAATCTTCTATCTACATCCTATCTATCTCTATGTATTATCTCTGCCATGTATGATTGAGGTATGTATTAGTGATGGTATGTAATCTTATCTATCTCTTTCTCTCTATGTGCCATTGTCTATGCTATCGTATCTATTATTATATCTATCTATGACTATTCGTATGCTATTACTAATCCTATCTATATCTATCTATCTATCTAATCTATCTATCTATGCTATCTAGATCTAGTAAACTGCATTAAGTATTACACACAAAGAAGCAGCAAGTATTTTTATGATGATGAAAGCTGAGGCTTGTGATTAGGGCGTTTATCATCGAAATTATAGATCTCGTTGACCCTTCAAAGAGAGTACTGCAAGATTGTACTGAAGATAAATAGAACTTTTATATTATAGGCCTCCTTTTGTTTCCTGTTCTTAGTTTTTTGTCAGTTTAGCCGATTCTATGACGCTGGGTTGTTAAATTCGGTTTCTTACGATTCGGTATGTACACCTGTGAAACTTCATAAGGCTTGTCCGAATCCATAATGTCTTTCTATGTCGCATCATAAATTTTGATGGCCCTCTTTACTCATGCATTCGTTACCTTTATACAGAGAGGAAACAGTATCAGGGCATATAAAACTTAGTGACAAAATATCGGGTAAAGCTGTCGCGCATACCAGTATTTCGTCAGTTTGTATATTTTGATCCACACGCAGACTCGCTCGACACGGTGCATCGCCACGCCGTCTTAAACGTTGAAATCTAGATTGACATGGACTTGTGGGATGAAATTTGGGTTTCGCGGTCGGCGAACTCATACAGGGACCATTTTAAACTTTTTTTCAATAATGATATCAAGACCGACGCTTCATATAATTTTGCACAAACTGGCACGGCTCCCATTTGTACTGCGTATATGATTGCTCCATCAAGACCTTTGGACGATGTTGATGATGGATTTGGGCAAAAATCTATGAAATACGACGTCAGATAATGAGAGTTACACTTCTTAAAATCCGCGGGCGTCCCAGACTGACTCGGAAGAAGGAATCCGTTGCGGGGCACACCGGAAAAGGGTCCAGGTTTAACCACATTCCGGGATCAAGTTTTGACAACAGAAATCCAAAGTCAAGGTGACTCATATTTTGGTCAACCTTGACCCGTAATTTGGTTGAAACTGACCCTTTTCCGAGTGTGCCCCCAACGGATTCCTTTTCCGGGTCAGTCTGACACGGGATTTTTAGGAGTGTAATTTGGAGGAAACTGATTGATAAGTGAAAACGTGCCATAGAAGTGACAATATCTGTCATGGCAGAATGTGACTTTGGATGTGGGAGCTACTACCTTAACTCTCTCGGTACCAAGCAGTTGAAAGTCCCATGTCATTACAATAGAACTAAGAAGGTTAATGGAACACCCTGTGTGAGTAGAGACACTGGTAAATCACGTGAGTGATGGATACTCCTTAAAGATTGGGTTCAGGATTTGCAAGTCAAATCAAATCCTTTATCCATTACCAAATGGTAGTTAAGAATTTATATTGAACATATTGAAATTACACTTTTTTCTCTGCATAATCATAACGAACAATCGCAAATAATCCTTATACCAATGATAAATAAAAATTATATCAAATGTAAATATACAATATAATAATAGAACTAATCTGAGCAAAAATCAGAACTTACATTTGGCATCCAAGATTGATCATACGTTACATTTGGTTAATATAAATTCAAAGACAAAGTAAACTAAAGTTATGGAGAGGGTCGCGCATAAGCAGTAGTTAGGTTGACTCAGCCAGAATTAATAGAAAGTAAATATGATACCGAAAAATTAATGCCAGCAATGTCTGCTAAGTAATTAAGTAATACCATACAAAATCACTGTGAGCAAAGCGTATACAAAATTATGTATCATGTGGAATTTCAGAACATTATAGATACATACATACATATAAATATAGTTACAAAATAGTGTGTGAAAGTTTTAGATCCAAACGTAATGAACTTGTTTTATGAGAAAAACTATTAACAATATGCTACCAGAGTTGTTCTTTCGGTGAGTTTATTTTTGCTCAAATTGCAGAACACGGTTATGTGTACGTTCGTATGACCAGCTGAGCGCTGCGGTCAGTGGCTGATTACGTACACTCATGTGGTCAAACTGCTGAACTCTGCGTGACATTCGGCTAGCGGCCGATTAGACAAATTTGGAACTAAAATAATTTGTCGCTTTGCAAATTTTGAAGTTTAACCGTCCAGATTTCACCAAAACTACGTATTCTATTCAAAGGGTGTATGAGAGGTTCATACTAATCTTCACATTGTGAATGATTTTAGCTGATTTCATTCATTTTGCAAATCCTGAGCCCAATCTTTAACCACTCGGAGTTACTAGTTAAGGACATTAATTACATTGTGGAAGCACCTTTTAAAATTTGTCAAACATTGACATGTGACCTACATGATAGTATTTAAACATCCTAGAATGTAACAATTTAGACAGTTATGCCGTCACTAGCAAAATATACACAGATGAATGTCAGCATGTGACTTTATCTCTGGCGGAGAAAAAGTCAGTGACCCAGCAACCTATCCTATGGATAGAAACTGGAATTGTTGCTCAATGAATTTCCAGTTTTTAAAGCGCTGAATTATCTTTTTGAAGTAGAAATTTTTAGGGATCCATTTTTTGGACCTTATCCGAGTCACTTATGAAGCTCATATTTTTAAAAACTTGAAACATTGTTAAATTTTGCTTTTAAATGTCACATAATAATGCGAGATGTTTTCTGTCCTGCCGCTGCCTATATTGTCATCATGTCTTCAGTGAAATCGAGATCAAATCACGTTGACATAAAATGTATACCAGATCTATATTTAACCTTTTAACGCATGGCGGGTCCATCACAAACTGACAATATATTGTCGTTATTATAATTATATTTCACATAACAACACAGTTATTCAATGAAATGAGTAGGCCTAATTCTAGAATTAAGTTAAATACAGACATGCACATAATTCAAACGGTATATGACCCCCGTCACAATGGTGCAAATGTAAATCTTATCAGTATGATTCTGTAGAACGATAATCAGATTCATTTCAAATTATTATTGTTTTGTGTAGTGTAAACGTTATTGCAAACATGTTTTGGACATTCAATTGCAGAAGATGGCTCTTTAACTAAATTTGACATTACCGGATGTTAAAACTAGGGATTTTCACTACCCCATGCTTGTTTCTTTCTTGCGTAAACTTTTCTGAAGGATGGCATGATTGCAGTTATGCTTAAGGTTTGACCGTTTGAGTAAAATTGCATTTTGTAAGTATAGCGTTTTAAGGCGATATATATTTGTTTGAGTTATTTGACCCCTTGCACCTATCTTGATCGCAAGGAAGTGTGTTTCTTATGGTGACCCGACGTTTGCTCCGACGACAATCGTTCCGGTGACAATATCACAGAAGACAAAGACCCGATTTACACCAAGCTTTTAGGCCTGCCTCGGGCCGGCCCGAGACCGGCCTAAAGCTTGGTGTAAATGCAAAGGAGGTCTGAGGCCCTCCCCGATTTAGGGTTAGGGTTGCCATTGGCTTTCTAGTTCAGAGTAAGGTTAGGATTAAGGTTAGGGTCAGGGTTAGGGTTCGGGGTTAGGGTTTAGGTCAGGGTTAGTGTGTGAAATAATCGTTGGAGCAATTGTAGCCGGAGCAAATGTCATGAAACCGTTTCTTATAACCATTGTATCTAAAGTCGAGCAGTAAATCCTTGTATCACTCTGTTTTTCTCTTGTGAGCTTCTTTTGGCATTGGTGTTGAATGCCACTGGCATATTTTGCTATTTTTATTGCCTAATTAAGGTTTACCGTTATTTATGATACCCATCACGTTACAAGGCATTCTGTACAATCATATGTGTTTACTAATATTTTGTTCATTCTTATACCTGATACCCATTTAGTTTGAAAGGTAGCAAAATAGATTTGAAAGCAACCGAATTTGGAGAAAAAACTAAAAAGTGGAAGACCAATCAGAATGAAGGTACAGACTAGAGAAGTACGTGAAATTAGAAGGAAGGAGAGCAGAGGTGTTTAGAAACTGAAGTATAGACAGATAAAAAGAAGAAGAAGAAGAGGAAGAAGAAGAAGAAGAAGAACAAGAAGAAGAAGAAGATAATGAAGATGATGAGGACAACGATGACTACGACAATGACGACGATGACGATGATGATGGTAACGAAAATGATAACGATATCAACATTAATTATGGTTATTATACAGAATATTTTTTTACGAACTCTCTAAAGAATAATGAGTGAAAATATTCACTCTTTGAGGAGTAAATTTCAGAAAACAGTGAATTTAGAGTGAATTTGGAGTGAATCTCGAAATCTCCGAGTGATCCTTAATGTCACTCCAAAATGAGTGAAAAACACACCTTTTCACTCCAAATTCACTCCAAATTCACTCTAAATTCACTCTTTTCTGAAATTCACTCCTCAAAGAGTGAACATTTTCACGCATTATTTTTTTTTAGAGAGAACAGCTAGAGTTTTAAGAAAAGTTACTCAAGATACAGGTTCGGAATTAGGAGGATGTGTGTCATAGAAATCCCAATGAAAAGTGTTTGCTTGGCCTATAGTAGACCGGATATGTAGCATCATTTAAGAGCCATGAGAAAACTAAATAATGATGATAATGAATATGAGGATGGAGGAGGAGGAGAAGTAAGAAGAAAGAGAAGTCGAAGGAGATGAGAAAGAAGAAGGAGTCGGAGAAGGAGAAGGAGAAGGAGAAGAAGAAGAAGAAAAAGAGAAGAAGAAAAAGAAAACGAGAAAAGACGGAAGAAGAGAAAGGAGAAGAAGAAAGAGAGAAATAAGAAGAAAAAAGGAGAAAGAAGAAGAACTAATGAAAAAAACAAGAAAAACGAAGAGAAAGATGGAGAAGGAGACAAAAAAAGGTTATGTTATTTCAAATAAATGTAAAAGTCAATGACCTTGAAAACATCATAAAACGATTCCAGACAATATTTCGTTTCGTGGTGGTCTTTTGTCCAAGGGTGTTGTCTATTTCACGAGATTTTGGGTTCTTTATTTGCAACCAGAATCACAATCCCAATTCAGTTGTTCCCATTCCCAAAGCGTGGACTTCAAATCCACAGTCTCAATCAGTGCTCATTGTTTCTCACATGTCACTTAGTAGACAGAAGGTGACCGCGAATATCGATCGGATACCAAATCCGGATAAATCCGATCGATCCGCCCTACCCGCAAGTGACCCGACAACAATATCGACGTAGGGGGGCTATCGCGATAAAGCAATCGGATAGTTGCCTACCGTTATGTTTATGCTTATCATTATGAGGGTACATAATGATGATGGGGATACGTTATTAGTTTTTGGAAACAATCTAAAAGAGGCATAAATACCTGTAGCAGAGTGCTTGCATATAGGCCTACGCAGAAGACGGGTATGTTTCGTGTTGTTTTGTGTATGTAATTATTATGTGCAATGTAATTCTAACTGTTAGTTTTTAAATGTCATCATTCACTCAAAGCTTTATAATACATGATTTCAGTTTCTATTTTGACATCACGAATCAACATATGAAAGCTGCATGCCTAAAAAACCCCGTACAGATCTAAATCGGTAGACTAATTCGCGTAGTTCAGACTGTATAATAAGCTGTAAATATTAAAATATTGTATTGGTAGTTAAGTTATACTGGCATAATAATGTATGCTCCACGAAAACAGTAAGTATTATAATAAATATACATGTATATACTCATATATAATGTATATCAAATAAATCTTACTGTAAAAACAACAACAACTATTTGAACTTATCCTATTTCACTGGGAAAATATTGTTTTCAGTAAACTACCTTATGAATGTTAGTGTGCTCTTGCATACCTGTGACTGGAAGATCATTATTATTGATTAATATATTTATCTCTCCGGATATCTAACTACAAACAATTTATCTATCTATCTATCTATCTATCTATCTATCTATCTATCTATCTATCTATCTAAACAATTTATCTATCTATCTATCTATCTATCTATCTATCTATCTATCTATCTATCTATCTATCTATCTATCCATCCATCTATCCATCTATCTATCTATCTATCTATCTATTTTTCTGTCCATCTATCTATCTATCTATCTATCTATCTATCTATCTATCTATCTATCTATCTATTTATCTATCTATCTATCTATCTGTCTGTCCATCCATCCATCCATCTATCTTTCTATCTATCCTTCTATCCATCTATCTCTCTATCTATATCTATCTTACCTACCTATCTATCTATATATGCAGAAATAGTCAGTGTATCTGTCTGTCTATCATTAAAATGCGCAGTAAATACTAAAAACAACAGATCGAAGTATAAGAAATGTTTGTTTCCGTTCCTCCTTCGTATAATTTTGTATAATTATCTATTCAATACTATCCGTCAAAATGATTCGCCAATATCCCCCGGTGATTTTTTTGTGCGCAAAAAAATGCTAATAGTGAATGATAGACTCGGGAAAAAAAACTCACTTGTGTTCCCTGAAGGAATATTAGTGTTCTTCATTTTGATACATTGATGTGGAATGGAATAAATAAAAACGATTATGAACATCTTTGGCACCGTATAGCGCTTAACTAGTGTATGAGAACTCAAAACGGTATAGGGTTTTCATGTTGGTGATCGTTAGTTTTATCATTGTAATTATAACATCATTGAGTTGTTTTTGTATATTTGATCATTAAATTGTGAAAGAATAAGTGTGATTTGTTTGTGTTAAGAAGAAAAGTACTAATAAAAAAAACTTGAAATGCATTTTTCTTTTTATTCTAACAACACAGCAAAGCAGTGTCTGTATGTTCATCACCGTTCTAATTTAGTGTGGCTGATTTATTGTTGT
>JZLH01S0043675.1:1068-16068 GCA_001188425.1 Eucidaris tribuloides
TTCAACAGAAACAGAATTTGTCAAAATCCTGCATCACAAATCCCTCAAAATGACCGTTGTGACTTTTGAAAAGTGACATTTTTTCCTTATTACGTAATCACTCATGCATGACTTGACGGATCAATCACATTTTTCGCTCAGAAGTTAGTCAATGAGTGCAAAAACACTCCTGCCAAATTATTCTGCTCAAAATCATTTCGTTAAAAAGTTATGGAATTTTCAAAAAGGGGGAACTTATTTTTTGTGTAGTGTTTAGTTAAATTTATTGATGTGCGTGATAGATATATAAATAATCCAATACTTCGCGGACCTTCCTACAACCCTTAAACCTTTATTAGTATTTCGGATTGTTTGCATTAACCCAACATTGTGTATAGCGACACTTATTTCTCTCTCTAACATTGTGTAATGTTTTTATAATGGAAAAAAAATATGCATGCAATAGACAGAAATAATTTTGTCGTAAGAACTGAACGGGACATTAGATTATAATGATATAATTCACACAAATAACATTTACGATATTGACATGAACTGAGATACCAATATCACAAGCAAAACAAACCGTTATAAATTGAATCCAACCAACTTACAACTGTCGTATTTATTGAAGACATATTCTATTTATTTTTACAATTTTGCAGCCATTTGATATCAGACGCAGCTCAGGCTGACTGTCGACATGTCTATTAAATCACTTGTTTGGATGCATATATCTTGATCTATAAGCCCACGCAATTCTATTGTTCTTTTCTTTCCTAAAGTCTGCAAAAGTATCTTTGTTACATTTCCTTCCTGTGCCAGTGTCTATGTTTTGACTTTTGCAGATCTAACAAATCAAAATCTTATATCAATCCCCAAACCGTTTGGCGATCCCCTTTTTGTATTTCATTGTAAAAAATATATTTGCAGTTCAATTTCGAAATTGTCTTTTCAAACGACATGGCAAATAAAACACGGATCCCATTTCCAAATAGCATAACAGCAAACATCAAAGGGCTTTTTAAAGTTTACCGACACGAACCAAAATGCACGCCACGGCGCTTGTGTTGTATCCACCGGACATGTAAAGAGAAATCGAGTGTATAAGTGCATGGTACATGTAGATCTTAAGAAACCGGATACGGCGCTCTCGTATTTTGTTAGTTTTAAGCATGCATTTTTACTGATTTGAACGACGAGAATTACAACTATAAATCAGCTTACAGAGAGCCGAACATTTGTATGGCTTGTTAAATCGTATACGGGTTATACCTTCTGGTTTGTTCTGTGGTTTCAGCGTTCATAAACTCATTTATCACTTGAACAGAAATCAAACAATCTGTTGCGTCGTAGCGCCAAAAGTTCTCAATATAAGTTGGTACCAGTATATAAATTTGGCGCCGTGGCTGTATATGACTCGATGTCTCTATCCTTCAGAGGAACTCGATGAAAGAGTAGGCTGACGAGGCCGAGGTTAAAACTGTACTTGATTTTTGGACACATCATTTGAATATGTCGCAGCCACGTAAAACTGTATTTTTAACGTTTTTGTTCCTCATTAAAGGCAGTGTATACGTGCGGTAAATGTTGAAATATGAAATGCTCTACTATTTCGTTTGTTGGATAGACATGTCCTCTATACATGCCCTGAAAATAATGCACTCTGAAACGCTTTCACTTTTGAGAAATTAATTTTAAAAAAAAGTCAGTGGTCCTCGACTTTTTTTTTACCATATAGGAAATGTACATGGAAATATTCGCTGATCCTCTAAAAATCACAATATGTCATTATAAACATAATTTGTGAAAGTTTGACGAAAAATTTGTCTGATCGACCAAAGACTATACTTGGGTTTTCTAAGAACTATTCCCATTTTCTTTCTGATTTGCTTGTTTGCTTGCGTCGAATATGTTACAAGTTCACATGATTAAAAAACAAAAACAAAAAACATGTTTTTTTTTCGAATCGGAAGATTTCTGTCTGTATGATATCGTAGGAATTTAGTAAAGATTAATATTTTCAGTATTGCAGTATGTGTTAGTGCATGTATGTTTTTAAGTATATGATATACATGTACAATAACAGAAGTTGACGCATTAGCTCTCTACCACATAGGCGGTAAGCAGTGTTGTAATGACTCGACTTGACTCGACTCGACCCGACTTGAGGTCCCTCTACGACTCGACTCGACTCGACTCGAGCTTTAACTAAAATGACTCAACTCTTCCCCTTTGTGACTCGACTCGACTTGTGACTCGACCACTAGCCGACTCCGACGACTTGACCATGACTCAGACTCGACCGGCCTGTTGACTCGACTTGTCCCTTCTCGACTCGACTCGACTTGACTTGACTCGACTGAACGTAGTTATTTGAGTACACCCAAAATACTTACTGTACCTCGTAGATAGCCTAGTATATGAATAGTAACAATCTATAGCTCATGAGCCTTTAGCTTGCTGTATTACAGTACATCATGCATAGTTCCATAGCAGGTCTCACACTAGCAACCCCCTCCAGTAGCGGCACGGGGGGGGGGGGGCATGGGGAAAATCCCCCCGTTAGAAGCTCTGCCCCCAGAAATTAATAAAAAAAAAAGTCGGTGGTCCTCGACTTTTTTTACCATATAGGAAATGTAAATGGAAATATTCGCTGATCCTCTAAAAATCACAATATGTCATTATAAACATAATTTGTGAAAGTTTGACGAAAAATTTGTCTGATCGACCAAAGACTATACTTGGGTTTTCTAAGAACTATTCCCATTTTCTTTCTGATTTGCTTGTTTGCTTGCGTCGAATATGTTACAAGTTCACATGATTAAAAAACAAAACAAAAAACATGTTTTTTTTCGAATCGGAAGATTTCTGTCTGTATGATATCGTAGGAATTTAGTAAAGATTAATATTTTCAGTATTGCAGTATGTGTTAGTGCATGTATGTTTTTAAGTATAGGATATACATGTACAATAACAGAAGTTGACGCATTAGCTCTCTACCACATAGGCGTACGCGGGGGGGGGGGGTGTTAGGTGTCAAACACACCCCTTTTTCAAAAGGGGTGTTTGAAATTTTTGGACGAATTTCATTGTGACTCCCCCTCCCCCTCCCCTCCCCCCCCTTAAACCTTCACTTTCAAAGAATAGTGTTCTTGGAAATTGTGCTGTAAATAATATACTACTAATGTATAAATTGTATCCTGTTACTGGCAATTTTATAGTTTCCGAGAAATAGATAACATGTATGTATATAAGTTTCTGGCATTTACATAATTTGGCTGTTCACTGCTTGTACGCCAGACGAAATTCACGAGGGGACTATGAAACTGGCCTTATACGCGCGTGTGCAATGCAGGCGCACCCACGGCAGAGGGGCTGGAACACAAAATATATATATATTTTTTTTGCTCCCTATAGGGGTGGAGAGTTTAATTCACCCTTGCATCATAATTCGGTTTCATATTTCCCGTGAAACGGTTTTGATGGTTTGAAAAGACTTCCAACAAACAAAAAATGGCAATATGTAACTCTGAAGCAGGCTCTGAAAGAAGACCACACCCATCGAAGAAGAAAGTGCCTCATTTTTCATTAGACAGTGGTAGAGAAGATACAGCTAAATTAAATTTTGTGGCCTTCGCTCCACATCATCAATGTAAAGAAAGGTCACATGGCAGTAAATTTTAGGATGTTTGCAGTATTAAACCGCCTTTAGAGTTAAAAAAGAATATGAAATTATGACTTGAACAGGTCCCGTCTAAAATAAGGCGTGTAGGCCTATATGCACTGTCTTATGAAGATAGAGGCGCTTACTTCTTCGGTGGGTGTGGTCTTCTTTCTGAGACCGCTTCAGAGTAACGTATGGGTATTTTTTGTTTGTTGGAAGTCCTTCCAAACCATCAAAACCGTTTCACGGGAAATATAAAACCAAATTGTGACACCTAGGGTGAATTAAACACCCACCCCTATTGGGAGCAAAAAGAAAGTTAAAATTTGTGTTCCAGTAATTCCTCTGCCGTGGGTGCACCTACATTTTGATAATCTCTCCGCCTTGGAGAAAAAACCCCCGAAAGAATATTCACTGACTTTATTTCAAATAATTTCTTATTTTCCAAAAAATAAGTCTACTAGGACATCATTATAGAAAGACCCCTTCAACTCAAAATGTATGCGTTATAGCAGTGTTGTAATGACTCAACTTTACTCGACTCGACCCGACCCGACTTGAGGTCCTTCTACGACTCGACTCGACTCGAGCTTTAACTAAAATGACTCGACTCTTCCCCTTTGTGACTCGACTCGACTTGACTTGACTCGACTGAACGTAGATATTTTAGTACACCCAAAATACTTACTCTACCTCGTTGATAGCCTAGTATATGAATAGTAACAATCTATAGCTCATGAGCCAATAGCTTGCTGTATTACAGTACATCATGCATAGTTCCATAGCAGGTCTCACACAACGCCAACCCCGTCCGAGGTGGGCGGGCGACCGGGGGGGGGCATGGGCAAATCTCACCCCCCCCCCCCGTCAGAAGCTCTGCCCCCAGAATTTTGCCCCACCCCAGTTACCCCACCCCAGAAATTTTGAAGACTAAAAAAATGTACAGTATAAAGTAGAAAAAAATTCTGCCTACTATTTTCACTTTTCAAATTGAAAATTTTCTCACTCGGTCGCTGTTAGCTCCCTCGTATACTATCCGTCTGTAATATAAGCTTACATTGCTTGATAATCTAAAATGTGTACTGTAAGCCGCTGTTATATGCATGTATTCATAGGCGTATGGGACGGGGGCGGGGTAGCACAGTGC
The DNA here is from genome assembly GCA_001188425.1 of Eucidaris tribuloides. NCBI lineage: Eukaryota > Metazoa > Echinodermata > Echinoidea > Cidaroida > Cidaridae > Eucidaris > Eucidaris tribuloides. The sequence goes on from JZLH01S0043675.1 coordinate 5,862, forward strand.
CCCATGCCCGATTAGCAGTTTCTTCAACCAAAATTTTCAAGCTCCTGACCCATTATCAGCTTTTGCCCACATTTTTCTCAAGTTACTGCCCAAATAAGCAGCTCTTTCTGTCAAAAATCATCTCCAGTTCCCGCTCGATTGCGATAAAAATTTCTGGAAAGGGCAAAACGAATCCTTTACTTACAGATGTCCTAATTATGATTCGTCTAATTAGCAAAAATTATGAATAGAAAGTCAATACAAAACAGAATCAATTTTCACTATATTGGTGCAGAAGCTGAAAAATTTTGAAGGTGAAAATGCAAATTGTCTTACACTGGGAGGAGGAAACCCTCTTCCAGACCCTCCCCCATGTTTATAGGCCTATTGGTCATTTCGAAATTTAGTCTTATTTTACTTATCTTGAAGGCACATTTTTTAAGGCTAAAAAGCTTTTCTCACAAAGGGAGGAAGCCCCTCTCAGCCACTTCATCTACACGTTCTGAATGCATGAATATCCCTTTCACGCCCTCCCCACATTTTCTTTCAGACCTTACGAGTTAAGTCGTCTAATAAGCAAAAATTACAAATTGAAAGTCAATGAAATACAGATTCATTTATCACTATACGGGGCAAAAACTGCACTTTTTTGATGGTACATGTAAATGCAATTTTTTTTCACCCCTCCCAGACCCTCCCCCATGATGTTTATGCTTAGGTCAATTCCATCAATTCAACTCCCTTCACAATTTAGTCACCAATATCACCTCTTCAATTTTTCTGCAAAATACTATGATTTTTAATGCACATTCCATATTTTCTTGCTATGAGTGGGGTCTCCTCGCAGCCCTTTTTCATCACCACCACGTTCTTCATGCAAGGGTATCCCTTGCACACCCTTCCAAAGTTTTCATTTAGAACATCTAAGAGTGGTCTAATCCCCCAAAATAATTTAAAGTCAATGAAATAGAGATTCAGTTATCAATATAATGGGCAAGAACTGTATTTTTGTTAAGGTGAACATGCAATATTTTCCCATCCTAGGATGGGGAAACCTCCTCCCAGACCCCACATGATGTACGTTGTTTGTTGATGTATGTTCAGGCCTATTCGAAGTTTGTCACTCTGAATAGGTCTACATGTATATGCCTACTCATGTATAATTGGGATTTAACTCATTGATGTGCATGTAATCATCATAAATGATCGAAATCTTTGTTCATAATTTTACCTCATCACTATTTCTAGGCCTAGAAAGATTCAAAGTGCAAACTGCGGTATGGGTTATGCCCCACTCCTTAAATTTGGGAAACTGCCACCCCCCCCAGCAGCTCCTTATTTACGATTTTGCGGTAGGCCCTGTACGCGAATTTTTCTTGTCCGTCCTGCCCCAAACATTTTTCTTTGCCCTCCATATTTTGTCCCCACTTTAAAAATCCTGGTGACGCCACTGACCCCTTCCCCCCCCCAAAAAAAAAAAATCCGGTAGAGGGGGTCTGTCGTGGGTACAAGAAGTCTGGCTACCATATCGGACATGGAATACAATCAAGTATCATATAGGCCTATACTTTACTACAAAAATCCGTGTTGACTCGACTGGACGTACTCGACTTGCCACATTGCGTGGACTCGTACGTTATAGAAAATGACTCGACTTGACTCGCGACTCGAGCCCCTCATGACTCGACTTGACTCGCGTGTTATGTGTTATGTGTAATATGTGACATTTTGCAGTTGCACTTTGCACTTTTTTTTGCCTTTTTTATGCCAATTTTGCAATATGCAATATGTAATATGTGTCTTTTTACCTCATGCTGAATTTTCAGAAACTTGGCTTTTAGACATATAGATGTATTCTTGTCTTAGGCTAAAGTACACCAGTGGTCTCCCCTCCTCTTCAATTTTTGCTGTTGCTAATTTTCCCTTGTAAATCAGCACCTTCGATATTTTTTACGTCCCTTGTCTTCCCCCTGTCGCAGCTTTCATCGTCTTATTTTTTTTGTTGTTTTCCTGTGATCGGTGTGGTGTATGTGTGTGTAGGTTGTGTGTGTGTGTGTGTGTGTGTGTGTTGTTGTGTGTGTGTGTGTGTGTTGTGTGTATGTGTGTGTGTGTGTGATGTGTCGTGTCGTGTGTGTGGTGTGCTGTGTGGTGTTGTGTGTGTGTGTGTGTGTGTCGTGTGTGTGTGGTGCTGTGTGTGTATGATGTGTGTATGATGTGTGGGTCGGGCTGTGTGTGTATGTGTGTGTGTGTGTGTCGCTGTGTGGTGTGTGTGTGTGTGTGTGTGTGTGTGTCGTGTGTGTGTGTGTGTGTGTGTGTGCTGGTGTTTATGGTGTGTGTACTAAGTGGTTGATGTTGGTGAAAGCGCTTGCGGCACGGGTTTTGCATGGGGGCTTGGGGAGGTCCTTTTGAAAAGAAATAGTTTTTTTTGGCGCTCTAATTTACACACTTATTACTCTTATTTTACTCAATTTTTCCCGACTCGTGCAATTCACAATCTATTATATTGTAACCAAGGCGTGATCCTTTGGTTACTTTTCCTGTTAATCTTTTATTACTAATTTGTGTACCCGTACTCTAATTTCAGTTTTTAAATTGTAAACTTGACAAGTTATTAGTTCTGCGGACTTATTCTTGGCTATTGTTCAAGTGTATTTGGTACTTTTTTTTTTTGGTTGTGTGTATATGTATCATATTTTATATTATTTATTTTAAATATGAAACAATAAACCGAATTGAATTGAATTGAATTGAATTGAATTGAATTGAATTGACTCGAGCCCCTCATGACTCGACTTGACTCGTGACTCGACCTCCTACTGACTCGACTTGACTCGTGACTCGACCTCTTATCGACTCGACTTGATCCCACCTTGACTCGACTCGACTGGATTACAACACGGCGTTATATTGCAATGCTTTTGGCAAGGGAAGGTATTAACTTCAGAATGAATTCATCGAATAGTAGAATTTTGTAATGGAAGGGAATGAAAGGAAATAAATGAGCTTTCATATTGCAACAATAACTTTTTTCTTCATATTTTGTTGTTCAAATATGCATGTAGGTAGATATTCTTGATACTATGAACACATTAACCCCCAATTCATTGTGCTATATGTTTTCAACAACAACCTTGTACAAGCAGGCCTATTGATAAAAACAAACTAATTGAATGTATTAAAATCTGAATTATTAAACTTTTTGATTAGTTCCAGAAGAAATTACACATGCAGCCACGAAACACGACCAAAAAACGATTCAACTGTTTTGAGACATTCATTTTTTTTTAATACCATTATTTAATTTTATTTATTTATTTTTGTTCTTATGTCACTTTTTCTTCCCATACGCAATTCGTCTCCTACAGCGAAGGCGTGCGCGCTGTTGCGATCATTTTTTTCCCGCGGCTCGTAGAGTTTGGCAGACGACACGGAAATCAAGCGTGCCCCTTCTAAATAAAGTATGTTGTAACTCGTCTGACAATTACGGCCTGTCATTATCCCCGGCGCCACTCGCGTCTACGCCCATATGTTACATCTATATACCACATCCAACTTTCAACTTGATCATTCGTGGATAATCTTACCCCCGGGAATCATAATCTCCTTGCTCTTTTTTCTTCTTTTTCTAAATTATATTTTTTGACAATAGATGAAGGTTGGTGTGAAGGTCTTACATACTTGTTATTTTATCGTGCGATAATTACGGCTATTCATGTCGTCTGCCTGGCGCTATCGCCTAATGGTTCATAACGTATAGGATCATCTTCTATGATGCTAGGACGTCATCGGGCAATAAAGAATATTCCATGTTTCGTTGGTGTGATTATCAATGAGGTTGTTAACCCTTAGGCTATGTGCAAAGCTAGAGAAAAAATCAAGTACAGGCAAATGAACTATATGTACATGATTATGTCTATCGCGTGAATATTGATTAGTGAGTGGATTCGCATCTGGCCGGTGTCATTAAAAGTCTATTATTTACCTAATTAAAGGACGATACGTTTATCATACGTGCGTCAAATGTTTTAGCAATTGATGCCAGAAGTTCTCTTACACGATCAGGGCATGCCAATGACCTTTTAGTTCGGATGACGCCAGGGTACATGATGTTTAGAGTATGTTCTCTATAATGTTTCACGTTGATTGGATTATGAAAGATAAAAGAGGTTTCCACGTCATCTTTCCTTTATCTTTACTTTGTCTGCACCCTTCCTTGGAATAATATTCTTACAGTCTGTCTTAAATTTCTCCTCACGTAATGAGTGCAATATATCCCCACTTTTCTAACTCGGCCCAACATTACTCTTCACTTTCGACCATATTCTAAATTGGGGAGTTAGTTTATCTATTTGTGATTTGCTTTAGAATCCGTCACATTAATCGGAATCGATTTTTTTTTTGAAAAATCATATAAGAATAATTATCACTATGTAAACGACATTTCAAACTTTGTTCATGCATGGTGTTATACAATAGAAACTGGAAAAAGTAAACGTTCACACCGCCCTGATAAAAATAGTTTGTATGTTGTGTATTGTGTTTGCGCATAGTATGTAGTATGTATGTGTGAATATGTGAATATGTGAATATTTGAATGTGTTTGTTTGTTTGTTTGTGTGTTTGTTTAGTTGTTGTCTGTCACTCTGTGTGTGTGTGCGTGTGCGCGTGTGTTTGTGTGTGTGTGTGTGTGTGTGTGTGTGTGTGTGTGTGTGTGTGTGTGTGTGTGTGTGTGTGTGTGTGTGTGTGTGTGTGTGTGTGTGTGTGTGTGTGTGTGTGTGTGTGTGTGTGTGTGTGAAATCATCCCATCCTACATATGAATAAATGTACATTCATTAATTGCAAAAACGAATGTGCATGCTGACTTTGTAAATAATTCCACAGTGGTCTCTAAGAATAGATAAACCAGATGACATGTATGTGTGTTTGCGTGTCTGCCAAAGTGATATAAATTCACACACTTTCATCACAACATGATTTACACACTCTTAACAACAACAACAACATCAAGGAGTGTTAGAAGCACATAAGAGCCAACCGATGGAGGTGGTGATGTGCAGTATGAGGAAACAAAATAAAAAAAGAAACAAAAAGTAAACCCCAAATTATCTCAAAATCGAAGAAAGGCATCATAAAACTGATATGAGAAAATGATAGCATATTTAGTTTACTTTCATATGGTATATTCGTCATTCATATTCGTTCAAGGATGACTGCTCAGCAGTCATGATGAAGTTGTTTTGTCCAAGTCTCTTTAAAGTGTGCATGTACATGATTGGTTACTTTGTTTTGAGTTTCTGACTTAAGTCATCATGCAGCACAAACTACATCAACCTGGACCAAAAAAAAAAACAAGTTTGACATGTTTTTCATAATTGATCGTTAAAAAGTCACTCGCACAGAATATGAGTGGCCAATATACCATACGAAATTAAAATTATTATGCTACCATTCTTTGTTATCAGTCGTATGATATGTTTGTTCAAGTTTGAAATATTTAAATGTGAATCTGTTTTTCCTCACCCTGTATATCGATCGTCTTATAAAGTAGAGCTTGCGAAATTACAACCAGGGGATGTGCGCTTTCCGCGTATTTCGGCGCCAACGGACAACTACTACATTACCAAGTGACGTTCACTCTCTCGCTCGACGCCTCCCCCGTTCCCCTGTCTTCTCTGAAAACAATAAAATGATTATGTTACCATTCTTTGTTATCAGTTTCATGATATGTTTGTTCAATTTTGAGATATTTGAGATTAAATCCTTTTTTTCCTCACCCTGTAATATCGTCTCAAAAAGTAGAGCTTGCGAAATTGCAACCATCGGGGTTGTGCGCTTTCCGCGTAGTTGGGCGCCAACGCACAACTCCGTTAACATGTGACGTTCACTCACTCGCTCGACCCGTCCCTCGTTCCCCTCTCTTCTCTGAAAACAGTATTCTCTTCTTCAGACTTTCTTTGATTTAGTCTTAGTTAATAGACTGCTGTTTAAGGATACCCTAATTGCAAGAATTGGTATATAAAAGCAAACGTTATGGGATCGAACTGCGAACGAAGAGAGGTTACTATCTTGTCTACCTTTTCAGAACGTGACAAAATTCGACCACGGGAGGCAGACAAAGGCGGCGCCATGCGGGGGGGGGGTAGGGGGTAGCGGCCGCCTCCTGTTGTTTTCAAAGTAATGAAAATCGGGGTTTGTGTGCGTTTTGGGAAAATGTTGCCACCCTGCATAATAAGAAAAATAGGTTCACCTTTGCACCTTTAAAGGAGCAGACCAATGTCACACTGGGAGCACCTATAAGGGTGCAACTTTGCACCTTTCAGACCAAAGTTGCACCTTTGAGGTGCAACTTTACATCTTTAAGGTGCTCCCAGTGTGACATTGCTAAAGGTGCAAAGTTGAACCCATTTTTCTCAGTGTTTGTAATATTTTGGCTATTTACCCGTGAACGAGCATGATTTCGCCGCCCTGAGATTTTCATTTTAACCTGGCTCCGCCCCTGGAGGCAGAGGTTTAATGTGGGACAGATGAAGCGGAGGAATTTATTTTATATGTTCACAAGAAAAAACTTTTCATCTCCTTACAGGACAAACAGAGCCACCACAAATTGACCAACGTCCACACGGTGTCAGTACTCATTCACACTTTACTCTAAACAGTTATACTGTACTGTATCCTATGCAGTATACATAGAAATAAAACCAAACAAACAAAACAAACAAACAAATAATGTATGTATTTATATATATATATATATATATTCTAAATATCCCCTTTTATGACACTAAAAAATTAGATCAATGCTTCGTTTTTTAAAGAAGTACAGGAAAATTAACAATGAGTTCAGATGATTTGCTGTTAATATGTAAACAGTGCATTTTACACGACATGCATATTTTTTTTTAAATCGTTGTCCATATTACAAAAAAGGGCATACTTCCGGCAAAGATACTGGTAATAATGCATTCTGTCCGGATCATATCAGTATATCGGAGACAGGGATTAGCACTCGAAATGGCGGATATATTCACGACGCCAACCTAATAATATGACCAAAAATGGCTGTGAAAGAGTAGGGTCCATTATCATTTTCATCTAATGACGAAATGATCCTTAAAAATTGATATAAACGAAGCGACCAGTGTTTGTTGGTATAAAAGCTGTTATCAAATCAAGGACGAGACTCGTGGCGTGACCAGTCCATAGCAGCAAGGGGTGGATGCCGCGTACGCCCATTCCCACCCATTGTACTTCGTACCCCCCCCAAAAAAAAAAATAAAAAAATAAATACAAATCTTGGGGAAAGGGGAGGGGGAGTAATTACAGGTATGTTTAATTAGCATCAGACATGGAATAATGGTCATACCAATACAAAGGCTCCATGGAAATGGTAAACGTATAAAAAAATAAGTTGTGGAAGCGCACAGACCTACCCCAGAAACTGTGACCCGACATTTGCTCCAGCGATAGTTGCTCTGGTGACAGTATCTCAGAAGACAAAGAGTTATGGTTAGAGTTGTTATTGGTTTTCCAGTTCAGAATAGGGTTAGGGTGGGGGTTTGGGTTTGATTGCAGTTAGGGTTAGTTTATAAAATAAAAGTCGGAGCAATTATCGCCGGAGTAAATGTCATAGAATCCCAGAAACACTCCCCCCTCCCCTCCCCCAACAGTTTATCACATTTTGGGATACAACACTACTTATACTTCATACAACGAGCCCCTGGGAGAAAACGCAGGCGGTACCTGGGTTAAAGTTTTACAGGAATGCGGCTTGTGATACTTGAAAAGTTCAGGAAAAGCATACTCCAAATCCATTCCGCCTCTTGTTACCACATCCCATGTACATGCCTCCCGTTTAACATTATACAGTTTGTGGATATACTGATGGAAATTGTCAGAAAGTACATTATCATAATAATATACTTCATCATCCATGCACATCAAACATCAAATTTTAGGGAGTTATATTAAAAAATGTTGAAACTGTAATTGGACACAATTTTGTTGACTAAATATCTGGCATAAAATGATTCAGTTCAATTTCATTTTATTCCACAACTTCATTAAAAAAATGTCAACAAATACTTTCAAATACAAATAAATTATCAAATAAAATGACAATGGCGTGAATTATAAATCTGAAACCTGTGAAGGGGATGGACAAAATCATGAATGCTTTATCAAGGACTGTCTGCATTACAAGAAAAGGTGAAATATACTAATGAAAAATGACAAATTGCTAATTTGGTATATTTTATGGAGTGGTAGCAATAATTAATGGGGAATGGTGAGTAGTGACGAAGAAATTTAAGGGGAATAATAATACACGCAGAACTGCATGTAGGAAGTTTCGACAACACTGTCGTAGTTTTTTTTCAGAAATGTTTTAAAATCTTGTACACAGATTCCACCGTAGTGCTTTAAATCATCACTTTTAGTTTATCCATGGAATATATGTATCATTAAAGTCATTTGAATATTCCATAAGCTGATAAGAAAGCTTTCACTGCAGTAACTTTATTTGGTATACAATTAATCTGGTTGCCACAAAGACAATTATAATCACACTCTCAGATGCAGTTTCCTGATAACGCACGCATTTTGCGCCGAAGTTTGGAGTGGTTGTTTGATTGAAACTAAAACTACACGAATCAAAAGAAGCATGTCCTGTAAATTAAGTCATTTTATCTAAATATCATGAATCATCTCGTCATTAATAATAATCACGGATCTAGGGGTCTGCAGGCTCCGGCTTTATCGGATGTTGAATGCAGACGATACGGTGTATGGAACAGAGTCGCAGAGGCGTGGAGATTGTGATGATTGTGTGAAAGCTGGTAAACCGCCAGAAACTCGGCGATTCGCTTCCCGGTCTCCTCCGTGACGCGCAGACAGAAAGTCTACATGTGTCTACCAGACGAAACGACCAGCTGAATAACACGTTTTGTTTGTCGCATGCTAAGGGCCAACAATAAAACGCGGGAAACATTGGCGCTCTCTTATGTTCTAATTTTGGGATCTGAGAAAAAGATTTGGAGTAATAAACATGAAAGTCAATTTACAAAGAAAGACGGCGCGTGCTACGCCACCGAAAGTCATGCTGGCACCAACTGGAGTTTCTATGAAGCCTGTGTTTTTAGGTTTGGGTCCTGATTTTTTGTTGCTGTATTTCCGTTTTCGTAAATAAAATCGGCCGTTGTGCACTTAAACGTTTGGCATACATGTTATTATGACCGAATTTCCGCGTTTAGTAATCAGATTAGATAGAAATACACGACAAATGTATTTGCAAGATAAACTTATACCACTGTGTTGTCGATTTCCTACGTTACAATCACTGAAGTTGTAATATTGGCAACATTAACACACCATATGTGTTTAAAGAGAATACACAGTACTGGTTGATGATGGAAAAAATGTTCATCAAAATTCCACACTTCTTTGTTTCCATGTGAAAGTATATTACATTTGCATTATAATGTGGGACTAATTCACTTCATATGCATAAAAAGTTGAGGGATTGGCAGTTTGAACAGGTGACGTTTTCCATTGGTTTTGCCTTCCAATGCTAAAGTGTGTATGTCAACAATTGACGTAGTCCCACATACTGATTTCTGTGTTAGTACTTTGTCAGCAGTGGTGATTTGTGTAGCAGATTTGTCAAAAACGAAGTGTTCTGTTGTTTTCAACTATACTCTCTCCTGTACTAAAGTGACATTTTCAGATTCCATCTGTTCACAGAAGGTTTGAAAGCAGCTGGATAATCAAAATGATGTTGGTTCTGCAAGTACTCAACAGTACTGGTATCTCTTAGATATGAACACTGCGTGTTGTTGTTTACGATGTCATTATCGTTCTTCGGGATTATTGTTTTTCGAAGACATAGATTTGATATATAAAATTTAAGTTTGATGTAATAACTATCCATTCACCAATTATCACTGCCAATAAATCAACGCCATTGATGAACAACTTATAAGTAAAAGTGTAAGAACAGTATGACATAAATGGGAACACTCTGAAAAATCGCATCAAAGACCAATTGAGATTGAAATGCTATACCAACTATACTACTAACTGAGTGGATCTCCCAGGCTGGAAGGATTTGCTTGAATTTGTTATAAGAAATCAAAGCATACAACATAGATATCTAATTTAATCGGGGCGTATATATAATGATACACCCCATAGAGAGCCACACATTTCGCAGGTTCCGTGCACGAGTGATATT
>JZLH01S0043691.1:18703-32432 GCA_001188425.1 Eucidaris tribuloides
ATATATATATATATATATATATATATATAATATATTGACAATCTTACATTCAACAGACGAAATGCTTACTCCCTAAACGTCGTTCTTTCTACATCTTATACACGTTTATTTCAACAATCTTTCGGAGATTCTGGAGCAAAAGCATGGAATTATATACCAAATGCTAATTTCCTTATTAATTTCAACATGTCATAAAAGATCAATACTACGTAAATCCTCGAATTAATTTCCTTTAACTGTATTACTTTACATATTGATATGTTTCTATATGAAATATTATTTATTCAGGGGTACAAAAGAACTTATGATTATTGGAGATTATATCAGTTATTTTTGTATTTTTTGTTCATCCACTATGTCTGTTTTTTATCAAACGTGACCATAATCGAAGTGATTGTGTCATCCTATTGAAATAAGTGGTTATAAATAAATAAATGAATGAATGAATAAATAAATAAACAAATAAATAAAAAAATAAATAAGAAAATAAATAGATAAATAAATAAAACTGTTAAATCTAAATATCTTTGTCGTCTTGAGATATGGGTGACCACTGGAGATCAGTGTGGCCACTCAGTTGCGTGAATACCCCCCCCCCCGAAAAAAAAAAAAAAAATAAATAAATAAAAATAAATAAATAAATAAAATAAAAAGATAATAAAACACACACACCAAAATATGGCATTTTAGAGCTTCCTCATTTTCATCAGACGCAAACATCCGACGGCGGGCAGGGAGAGGTGCGCCATCTTGCGCCTACTGAATCCCGTCTATCCCCCCATCTCCATGTCATTGATCGGTCAGAATTTCATATCCTATTCGGTTTTTTTCTACCATACAGATATCAACGAGTGTGCTAGTGGGCCTTGTAACCAAGGAAATTGTATCGACAGAGTAAATTCATACGAATGCGACTGTTTTGCTGGCTACACCGGAACAAACTGTGAAATAAGTATGTATTTGGCTGAAGCTCTATTATGATACTCCTTTCTGTGGAACAGTACTAGTGATGTGATATCATTAGAATCAACTGTAAGTCTAGTGGCACTGGCTTTTAAAAGAGGAGAATGAGGAAGAAGAAACAGGAAAAGTAGACGACGAAGAAGAAGATAAGGGGAAAGAAGAACAACAATAACAAGAAGAAAAAAAGATAAGGAAAAAGAAAAAGGAGGAATAATACTATACATACGAGAAATAGTTGAACGAGGAGGAGGGGAAGAGAAGAAGGAGGAGGAGGAGGAGGAGGAGAAAAGCCCGAATTAACCCGTATGTAGAGGTCTCATCAAAAGGATAGATTTAACAACTTCATTATATTTGCGAGGCTATATCGGATGATTGATTGATTGATTGATTGATTGATTGATTGATTGATTGATTGATTGATTGATTGATTGATTGATTGATTGATTAATTGATTGGTAATTAATTGATTAATTTGATTTTTTGATTCATTGAATAAATAATTGATTGATTAATTGATTATTTGATTGATTGATTGATTCTATTTTCAGATATCAATGAATGTCAAAGCGATCCATGTCAAAATGGAGGACAGTGCACTGATTCAGTGAATGGCTACATTTGTACTTGTCTTCCTGGTTACACTGGGGTTGTCTGTCAAATAGGTAAGTTCAGCTTTTTTAAAGACAGTTGTCAATAAGAAGATGAAAGCTCTAAACCATTCAGAAGTAAACGACGCAAATGTCATGGAGTTTTTCAGTGTTAACAACCTCCTCCCAATGATTTACACTTAATGTCCTTGTCAGTCTAAATTGACGACATAAATACAGACAGAGACACGCAGATGGACACACAAACACTCACGCACACTCACATATACACAAACACAAACACAAACACAAACATCCAACATGATTCATTTATCACCAATTTTTCAGACATACTCGCTCCTTCCTCAGTTTTCAAAGAATAATTGTTGTATTCCGTCTTGAAGCCAGGGACTTTCAACAAGGTGTATCCAATAAATCTATTATTAAATTCCTAACGCAATTCAGTAAACTTAATATTCACAAGAACATGTGGTCAAAAATTTGTCTCTTGCACTGTTACATGAGGGCAATTCCATTAAATAGGTACGTCCGACCCCCTATATGTGGGACCTACCGGAAATGATTTCTTGTTCATATGAAAGGTTATAATGCTTTTAAATTATTATGGCTTGAGCATTTTGTGGGATTGAGGCATTAAAGAAAGGAGAAAATGGGGGTCGGACGTACAAAAGGTTGATTATTTTATGGAATTGCCCACGAACATTCCAACATTTTATTTCTGGAATGTTCAGATTATTTGAAATGTTTAATCTACTTATTGCTCTATATCAAAGTATATGAAAATTGGTAGCAGCTCGTTTTTTCTGCTAAATTTTGTGATGAAATTAGAAGACAAATCCCTCTAAATATTTAATTAACCGGCGTGATTTCTTAGTGGATAAAGCGCCCTCCTCACGCGCAGAAGGTAGCAGGTTCGACCCCCGGCCGGGTCATATCAAAGACTTTCAAAAATGGTACCTTCTACTTTCTTGCCAGGCGCTTAGCATTCTAGGGTAATAATAACATTTATGTTATGCAGGGCCAGGCTAAAAGCACACTATTAGACTGAACTGGCTACTCTGGGTAATTAAGACGTTATTATTATTATTATTATTAAATTTTGATACCTGACTTCTTTCTTGTTTCAAAATCACTAGATATTAATGAGTGTGCCAGTCAGCCCTGTGAAAATGGCGGATTCTGTAACGACGGTATTAACATGTACACTTGCACATGTCAGCCTGGATACACGGGAACCAACTGCGAAATCAGTAAGAAAACTAAACCTTATTACCATGGGCGCAAATCCACGCAGGAATTCTATTCAAGTGGGGGAGGGACACCCTATTGTTGTGCCCCCCCCCCCCACATGAATAGAATTCTTCGTGGATTTGCGCCCATGCTTATTACCATTGTGTAGAACCTTTCAACTTGTAAGAGTTAACAAAACAAAGGAATTTCAGATGATCCTAAATTAAGAACATAATCAATGCTGTATAATATGTATACATTTATGTTTTTCGTTTATGATATTTTGATATTGTAAATAAGGTATTTTTTGTATTTGACATTTATGATCTTTGATCGTGACAAAATAAACATTAATGTATTATTGATATACCAATCACAAGCGTGTAATTTCCGTTTTACATTATTTGCAATTGAAAGAAATTGACCAGCTTGAGATAAATCCGAAAGAGGTGAGAAACAAAATCAATTGCAACATGTGAAAACGTAAATATGCACCTGAATGGAGTGTGTATACTGGCTTGATGGAGTTTATCTTCAATGTGTTTAGTTAAAGGGAGAGTATTGTGCTTATATCAACATATAATTTAAGTATGACCATTAGAATAAAGATACATTATATAGATTTTCCTGTCACAGCAATTTTGATAGTATTCGTAGTATGTTGCATGGGACACGAAACTATCATATGAGAAACATAACTAATGATAATAATAATTATAATAAATACTGTCATACTTTTCATATATAGATACATTTATTTGATGTTACGTATACTTTTCATACTAATGTAATTTGGAAATTATTTTTTTTTAAATAATTCCTTCCAACCAGATATCAACGAATGTGCCAGCACCCCGTGCCAGAATGGCGGTACATGCACGGATGGCATTGCAAGCTATACATGTCAATGCCGAGAGGGTTACACTGGAACGTTTTGTGAAATAGGTACGCCTCATTTCCATTTTCATTCAGATTAATAACGAAATAAGAACTTGTTGAAGCATGACGTTTAGACACTTCTTTCTGGTAGGGGTGGGGTCTGTGGATGTAATACTTGAGTAAAGGTATAATATCATATATTAACATATATTCTTAAAACGTGCGTTGTTTTAATGAAAAAAAATATTTGTATTATACATAATACACATCATATACATCATATAAATTGTATATACTGACATTGAACAAATGGAACAATCCAAAATCTCAAAAAGTTACATGACACCACTATGAATAATGATGAAACGAAAAATCAAAAGAACTGAGCTGCATGCTAATCCGTTTTGGCCTGTACGCAGGGTCCGTCATCATACAGAGATAAGACAGATAATACAGATTAAATTATCATTATGTTTTTCTCTAAAAACTGTTATTTTTTATATCCTAAGAAATATATGCACATTAAATTATCACAAACTAGTTTCCATACTTCATTATTCAAACCATCGAATTTCTATTAAGGCCATTTAATATGAAATTCAATCAATAATGACATTTCTGCTGATTAATGTGTCCAAAATGAAATGTAGTAAAATATGAATTTAAAAATTTGAATCTTCTGTATTGTAAGATAATAATTACACAGCGTACAAGCAATGCGTGAAAAAATCTATCAATACGATTCATTTTTGTTTTAAAATGGCTCAATTGCACTGTTAAACATTGTTTCAAATATAAGGAAAACATTAAAGGTTAGTGACATGATTAGGAACACTTGAAAATGCCTCAGGAACCAAATGAGTTGAAATATATACCAAATATTTACTAGCTGGAGTGGATCTCTCAGCTGGAATGATTTATCTCTAATTTATTTACTTAAGGAGAATCAAGCATGAACATGTTAGTATTTCAATTCTATCGGGGCACGATAAAAAATAGGACCCATAGATAGCCACACTGCATGCCACGAGATATATTGACATTACTTATTTCAGAATGAGTCAACTTTTGACTACAAGATTTTCAAAGGAGATTCCTTGCATAGTTTACCTGATTCTAGAGTAGTTTCAGCCCAAGTTGAGGACTACCCCCCCCCCATGTCATTTACCTTTAAACGTAAATCTTTGATTTCCATGTATTCTTGATTTAAGGCAGACCCCTTTCCCCAAGCAATTTCATGAGGATTGGTGAAACACTAACGATTTCTGTCAATCGTTTTTACATAGATATCGATTTCTGTGCACCTCAACCTTGCCTGAATAATGGAATCTGTATCGATGGGGAAACCGATTACACTTGTCAATGCGTCGGGGAATGGACTGGTCGAAATTGCGAAACATGTAAGTATTTTATTTCATTAACCCTTAATATGTCCTTTAAGCCCACCTCAAATTAAACGATAGGGTACGATCCCATTTAAGAAATATATCGCAATTGCATTAAATACGGGCATGTTACTTAATTCCTGTTCCGAACGATACTAAGAATAGGATTTCAGTGAGCTGTACGTCAGCCATATACCCGCCAAATCATTTTTAAATCATAGACAATTGTAGGACTACTCTGATGTCACTACGGCTCGGAGCTGATATGGTCACTCCTCCGACTAGATAGCTCAAAACCGGCCGTACTTTCAATTTTACTGTCTATAGTGAAAATCAAATTTCCAATTTGATTATGAATGTCAATGTCATCATAATTAGAATGTCAAAAAATAATCTGAATGTGTTGAAATGTTTATAGCATTTTGTTCCAAAATCTGTTGTGCCAATCTCCATCGTGCTGTACCGCGATACAAATACATTAACCCGCAAACTGCCACTCTTCATCAGGGCGACATGCCTCACTTGCGATTCGGAAGTATGTTCAGTCACTCTTGAAAACGGTAAATCTCACAAGATTCAGATGAACAGTTTCACCCTGATTGAACTTTCCTCATTTTGTTTTAAAGTAGTAATCACAATACCTCCCTGTGGTTCTTTGTACATCCCAATTACAACATCTTTCTTTCTTAGGACGATGAGCCAAATATTGCTTTAACAAGAAGACCACAGAACGGCCAAATACAAATCAACTCACTGATTTTCAATTTATTCACACACTCGGTTTACATTCACCCATAAATAACTATCATACCAGTAATAATTATCTTATATTCAAATTCCACTCAATCTCGTTTTATTCAGGTGGTTTTTCGTAACTTTTACTTTTGTTCCGCTTTTCAGCTCTCACGCCTGCGTAATGCAGCCGCTCTGTCAAATGGAGGAACTTGTTGTTACAGAGCGGGACGACTATGTATGCCGAATTTAATCCAGGCTACGCAGGCATGAACTGTGAAAGTTGGTAAGTTTTGGAGGTTGCACATAGTGCTGTGCTTTAAAGTATGTGACATATCTTTGAATTTCAAAGATCTTGGTTCGAATGTCACGCCAAGTTGCGTTTATGCTTCTCTTGCACAAGACACTTTATCTCGTAAAATTCTAAACTCCGCTATCATCTCTGTCCGTCTTGTCATATTGCGACAAATAAATTTGTATGTGACTGAATGTATTTCTCTCATCATTGTGTTTTTACACTCCTCCAGATATCAATGAGTGTGCTAGTCTTCCTTGCCAGAACGGTGGACAATGTATCGACGGCATAGCGCAATATACGTGCCAGTGTCCGATGGGATTTTCCGGCACCAACTGTCAAGAAGGTGAGTACAGTATATTAAAAAACCCCGTTATTTTATTTGTTACATATATACCCTTATGCTCAGTGTTTCATAGTTTTGTCAGTGTCACAAAATATGTTAAAATTCAGGAGCAAAACCGAGTTCCTATTGGTAAATATAAAAGGAAAAAGAGATAATGAAGAGACTTATTGAGAAAAAAGTGCAAAAGAACTTACGAGAACAGAATTTGGTGACATTTTACCCACATAAAGTAATTCTCATTGAATAGTTTTTTTCGTAATTTTATTCATCCTATGCAGTAAAATGGAATTTATTATCTGCATTTGCATTAATTATTGATAATTAGCTTACACGAAAAAATTCTATCACAGTTTTTTTTTTTTGGGGGGGGGGAGGAGTAACTCCCTGTTTTTGCTTTTTACCGAAACACAGAAAATATCACAGACAAATGCATCATAAAAAAAGAGCTTTAGATTGATTCTATCTGATAGAATGGTTAATGCCTTCTTTAAAGACTTGTCTTAAAATTTGTAGAAGAAGAAAAATAAAGAAGAATTTTCAATATACAACGAGTCTTTCACACTATTGTGCACCGAAATTATAGATAGCTATCTAAGCTATTATTCGAACTGGTAAATATGTTATCATGTTCAAGATGAATATATAAGCACGTATCACCGATGTTACGTACAGTATAATGAGGACATGTATGCTGTATGTATAGTATTTTGATTGTGTTTTAAAATCATTGTATTTCTGTTGTGATTGCATTTTTCTTTTGAAATACGAAATAAAACAAATCAACACAAATCAAATCAATATACAGTTGGGAGGCTAAAGACACAACTTTACTAATATACTCTGTCATGTTTTCTAATTACGGGGGCATATAATAGTTCAAAGTTCCACTTTAATATTCCATGTAACAAATGTTCTGGAAATATGTTCTTCATCTGTATTGCAGTTGGATTCTGTGACTTGGAAGGTGAATGGTACAATGAGTGTAACGACAAAGTAACAATCACACGAACGTCGACTGGTATGATTCTTGGGGATTATGCAAGCAACATTGAATTGCTCACCGGGTATTCAGGTAAGGTGCAAATAATTGTAACATAATGTTAGGCAGACACGTCACTGTGATGTCATTATTAAGGCCTACATCAAAACTATCATACGTAGTCTGGTGTTGGAAGATTTTTATAGCACCACTGTATGCTTTTTATACCAAAGAATTGTAGAGAAACTTAAAAATATCTACGTGTGTAACCTTTAAAAACATCTAGGTATGTCACCTGTATACTAAGAGACTATACATCAAGGCAATGTGGCAGTATGACACAGGGGTTAAAGAGCTTCGTAATATCAACCTAAGTGGAACAAATTCATGAACAAATTTAACTGCTATGTATCCCCCAAAATTCTTTTGATTCTTATGGAAACCAGTCTAAGATGATCTTTCCCAACTCAAAAACTACGAATTTTGTTTTACCTGAATTTTCCAAGAATTTCTCAGATCTCTTTCTATGCGTGTTCTCGTTTTATTCCAAGAAATCTCAACCATGACGCTTTATGTGCCTTTACTTTTTGCGTAGCAGACATTGCTGGTATATTGTTACAGTTAACAAGCATTCACTTGGTATTTTAAATCCAGCTCCAACGGTTGTTGTCGGTTACGCCAACCAAAACTGCGACTTCCCCTCGTTCGGTTTTGTCGTTGCCCGGGACAACGGACAATCTACAACTAGTTGGTCTGGACAGTGCCATCTATGCGACGGGCAAGAAGTCCTCTACACTACGTGGACCAATACTGAACAAGTCAACACGTGTGTGGATATCAAAAAAGCCACGCGGTACGTATGTTTAAAACTCTTTCAATAAGCTGTCACCTTACTTTTCCCCATTTAGAATACATCAGAGAGTGAACACCATCTGTAAATTTGAAAACGTAGGTCTAGATATTGTATTCTCAGGTAAATTGCTGAGAGAGGAGGATACTTATTGTTAGAAGACAAACTTTTTTTTGCATTTACACCAGTCAACAGTTTAAGAGAAGTACTTTAAGTTTTGCAATTTTAACGAAAAAGGGTCGGGATAAAAAACATAGTTCCAATGTTGCAATCCAGCCTTAAAGAAAAATTCTGAATTATCAAATGTCTCCGAGATCTCTAATTCAATCTTGAATACATCGCCCAACTTTTTGTATTCCGTGTAAACAGGGTTATAGCTACGGCGGTTGGCGCCGGTCGGTAGTAGCCGGCACAAACTGAAGCCGACCCCTACTCAGCTGAATTTATTAGTCCTCCGACCGGCACAGAAAAGCTTTAAAATAATCGTAAAATGTTTTAAATCTCTACATAAATCGTGTATTTTGAGCTTAAAACATCCTTACATTTCAGCCGAAGATGTATTTTCTAAAATAAATTAATCATGTTTCCAAAAACAAATCACAAACCTTGTGGAAAACAACGGTGCCCCCTCGACCCCCGCCAGGGGCTTTGCCCCTGGACCCCACTGGGACCCTTAAGCGGGCCCCTAGACCCCACGCCATGGCGCTGCGCTACGCTCGCTTTGCTCGCTCCACTTGCATAACTCCTTCCTATACAGCCGGCACAGAATTCTTTCTAGCTAGAACCCTGCGTGTAAATATTACATCTACATTACACCCCATCAATCCTAAAATATATTGATCTTACATCCAATTGGTGCAAAAACATATTGATCTAACATCATATAGGTCCTGGCCACGTTAGTCCTGGAACACAATGATGTTAAACCCATTGATCCTAATCACATTGATCATATAACACATTGATCTTTCACCCCATTAGTCCTACAACACATAGATCTTACACCGTATTGGTGAAACAACACATTGATCGTCCTACAACACATTGGTCTTACATCTTAGTGTCCTATAACACATTGATCTTACACCCTATTGGTCCCAACCCCATTGGTCCTACATCACATTGATCTTACACCCTATTATTGGTCCTACAACACCTTGATCTTAGTCACTATTGGTCCTAACGCCATTGGCCCTACAACACCTTGACCTTAGTCACTATTGGTCCTAACGCCATTGGCCCTACAACACCTTGACCTTAGTCACTATTGGTCCTAACCCCATTGGCCCTACAACACCTTGACCTTAGTCACTATTGGTCCTAACCCCATTGGCCCTACAACACCTTGATCTTAGTCACTATTGGTCCTAACCCCATTGGCCCTACAACACCTTGACCTTAGTCACTATTGGTCCTAACCCCATTGGCCTTACAACACCTTGATCTACTTATTATTGGTACTAACCCCTCAGATCTTACAACACTTTAATCTTACATCTTATTGGTCCTCTAACCCCAATTGTTTTACGGCCGTCTGTTGCCGAGTTAGGGTTGGGTTAGTATTAGGAACGTGTTGGAGTAAGCAATGTAGTTTAGGGTTAGCGTTGGGGTTACGTTTTTGGTTGGAGTGAGGCTAGGGGTATGGTAACATGAAATGAAGGATATTATTTGGACAAGGATCCTGGTAATTATGCTTACGGTAGGCTAGGTGTAGGGTTTGGGTAAAGGTTACAGTTTGCTGGAATTATTTGTTAATTAAAACTAGAAGTTTAGAAACCCTTTTAACCATTTCAATACCATTTCAACAAAACTTACATAGTATGGGTTCCATTACTGTTTGAGGTATGATTTTTATGTTTCCTTGTTTAAGAATGGTTAATGGCAATGTATGGTTCAGAGGATTATAGCATTGATCACTGTTCTGAACAAGTACTTACGTTAGAGTGTAAGGTTATTGACTTGCAAAAGTCTATCATGAACTTACAGTAGTGGTTTCTGCTACACGACAAGCGTTTATTAACAGATTGCAGACTGGATATCAGTAATGGAATATTGGTAGTTTGGCATCAAATCTTTTATTGAACTACACTCTTGTGCGGTGACCTGAACTCATCCATTCAGTAAGTCTTTTTGGCATGAATAAATTGAATACAACTTTTCATATTAATCACGACCATGACGGTGCTTTTATGAAAATTTATTTCATCACCATTCAAAGGGAAGTATCTCCAGTGGTCTAGTTGTCGTCATTATTGATACCAACCGCACGAAACACTGAATAGTGTGCCAAAAATGCATTTGTCTAAAATGGCAATGACAGCAGCCAACGGTAACGTAAGAACTACGCTTTATTTAAAAATGACACCATATTCCTTGTAAACAATTTTGATTGACAAGATGGTCATATACTTATTGTATAAATTGAATATGCTATGTAAATCTGAATATACGTACACAAAAGTATACAGTAGTTATAATGGTCGTGAAATACACGACTAAGGGTAAACTCTTTGAAAGGGCGAAACCCTCATGAAGGAGAAAATGTCAAAACCCCCTCAATTTCATGAATTGCACTGCGATAACACCGAAACTGTTGTATTTTGACATTCTAATATGTGCTTAGTCTCGTCCAATAATTGAACAAAAAAGGGGGGGGGGGTGAAAAGTGTTTTGCTTTTCCTATATCCGTTTACATTATTTTTAGAAATGTTTAAGTATTGCAACAGTGGGTTTCAGAACCTTATGTCTTGGGCATGAAACAATATTGTTAGAAAGACTACAACATAAAAAAGTGTAGAAACAAAGGTAAAAGAGAATTAAGTGTAATTCCTCTTCGGCATTCAGATGTAAGCGAAAAAGAGACAATGATAATTTATTTGTTATCTATGTCATATGCCAAGCTAGATGGATCATTCCCGAAATAAAACCTGAGCAATTGAAATCAATAGGTAAATCAAACAATCTAACGGGCAAATTTGAATTAGTTACATGTGAACATGTGATATAATACAGGCATGCTGGAAAACGGCATACTGTGAAACATGGACACTAGAAGCCTTTTATCATTTTGACCTTACATTTCAGGGTGATTGAAAGTACAATATGTGATTGTCAACGACTTCCACATTCAAAAGATTATAAAGCAGATACGAATTCACAGATTCAACCATCATTCAAGTGCAATACTGCGCGACGTCGAGGAAGTCTGATTCTGTAGAGATTAAGCCTTTCATGGATATTTTACCAAGAGGAGTTCCTTTTGTTATATGAGTTCGAAATTTGGAACAGTTTTCCGTCTTAGTATTATGCATTTTAGACCGTTGAGAACTTGATATATACCCAAAACTCCTTGTCTTACATTTCAGTAGTTGGCCAATTACATTATTACTGCCTTTAGAATTAGAGTAATTTCAACTTTTTCCAGGCAAACAACAGATTTGAGTTGTCAGTTTCCTTGGTTACCCCCCAAAAGTTCTCGAATTGTCAGCCAAAACCAAGGCTAATGGGTACATCTGTGTGAGTCTTTATTTTTTAACATAATGTGCAGCTAGTTCTCTTCCATGGTATCATATAGTTTTGAAATTGACTATTGATCATGATATCGAAGTCTTTCAGTCTCCTTTCGTCTGATGCAACTTTCCCTCACGACACCTATTCATCCCGTCATTAGTACAGTCAATCCATCGTCATTCTGTCTGTCTCTGTTTTCCTCAACCCTTCTTTCCTCAAGTTGTCTCACTCCTTCTTCCTCATCACATGACACATACTTTCATCTAGTCTCGTTTTCATCTGCTTCAGCTCCATGCTATATGTCATCATCATCATGACATGTCCTTGTTCATCACATCTGCAGTCATTACACTTTTAAACACTCTTCGTCAATCCCAAATTTCAAACTCGTCAAATTTTTTCAGGGCATCATTGCTGAGTAATTGGACTCTTTAGGACTACTCTCCAACCCCAAATTCCAAAATCATCACATTTCTTCACGGCATCATTGCTCATTGACCACGTTTCAGTATCACACGAGAACATGAAATATGCAAATATATTTAATATTATTTTATTGGAAACTAAATAGGAAAATAGAAATTAAGTACCAAAATGCTTCATTCTTCTTGATGTCATCATCGCCGTTGAGATGGTAATTTAACTCTTTTTTTCACTAGGACCCTTTCCTGTCATTTTATTTGAAAGCTATACCAATCACTTCACTCATTTAACGTTATCACTTCCTACTCGTATCTCTGATATCAACATTTTTTGCATTTTGTTCAGTCACCATTCTTTCATCTTCCTTTATGTGCTTTTTTCATGCCGTCACCATTGTTTTGGAGTTGCATACTGAATTAACAATGAACATAATAGCCATGCACTGATAAAATTGGCGTTCTTGATATTATGACCTCAGATTTTTCTTTATCATTTTTACCACTTTGCATTTAAAAACGACTGTCTCTAAATTTAAAAGTGACAAAAACACAGTTCCGCTTTACTTGAATATTTAAAACTTACATATAGTACACAACTAAATCCCACGAATTTGAATTTACAATAATGCCATTTTAAACTTGTGCAACTCTCGTAACAACGCGTATGCAAAAATGGTCCTATTTAGTTCCTCGTGCCCCCTGTGAGAAAATGAATGCCTGTGATGTGAACGCTTTTGTCCGAGGGATGTCGTCCGAACAAAATGATATACCTCTTTCAGACATGGTTGACTGCTTGTACGGTTATTTTTTCTACTTAATCATTTTGTTGTGATAGTATGCATGCATGATTGTTAGTCATACTCCTCAATTGGAGTGACCCCACGGTGACCTTTCACGTGATTCTGAAATGCCTTGGGCTATATGTCCTGTGTGCTCAAACGCAAAGTTCATGATGTACTATGTTTTTAAAATCAGGTTTATTTTATAAACTTTTAAATCAAATGAACCAACTATTATGATATATAACTCAAAGTTCACTTTGACAAAGTGGGGAAAGTACCATCCAATCCTTTCTATGAGTGTATTTAAATGGACTCATCGAAGAAAAGGGTTAAAATCAGTTTTATCGTAATATCTTTTAAATTTTATTCAAAAAGCATATGAATATTGCATTTCGAAGGAAGTGGAGGCTGTTAAATTTGAAAACATGTAATTGCCGAGTCGGTGTTGGTTTAAAATTCAATAGAGTTGTGCCAAAGAGAAGGAATGTTTGTAAGTGGATTACATATACCTACCATCTATTCAAATATGTTCATTTGTTTGCGCAAGCCAATGACTTTCAGTCAAATGCGCTTTTCGTGCCAAATAGTTAGTCTAGTTTATTGTGTCGCATATTTCATAAGAATACAAACAACGGGAGTGAGTGAGTGTTCAATCTCTCATTCTGGTTCGATGCCCTCGAATCAAATTCAACCGAAGCAGAAATGATTACAAATAAGTTATCAATACACGACACATCAAAGAAGTTTA
>JZLH01S0043691.1:32457-49774 GCA_001188425.1 Eucidaris tribuloides
AGAGAGGAGTAAATTAGCAGTCAGCTTAGCTCCAAAAGGTCATATCGAAAAAAACAGACGGTATTTTCTCGGATCAGGTTTCTATCCATCACGGAAAGGTAAAAGTTAGTTGGCGGCCAGAAAATAAGCGAGCAATGTGGTAAAAATCAAGCGCGCACTGCTCCCAACTACCGATGGCTATTGATCCTTACTTATCCGCAGATGGCCTCGAATGACCTATGCTTGTGTTGGACGAAATTTTCATTTAAGTACCGGAGATTTGGTGGCAGTTCAGTGCAACAATGTAACTCTCGCAAATGGGAACGTCTGAAACATAGACTACACCGTATAATAGAAGAAGTCATTATTAGCAGACAATTTTAGTATTTTTGGACACCGAATAGCGCGCCAGTAATAGCAGCAAGATCAGTGGGAGCGCGCGCGCGCGCACGACGCGAACATAATCCAAAATGATACTTTGCACTTTTCCCGTAAGTTTCATTAAATATTCTCACCCAAAGCTACAGCTATTAAATCTACTTTCTACAAGCTAAACGGTTTGAAGTGAAAAACACAGACTACTGAAGACATAATGCTGACAATATACCCACTTCCCATCGCAATAAATCGCAACGTCTCATATAATATTGGCCGATAAAAAAATAAGACACTTTAGCCTGTGCATTCCATATAAAACACGATATATCGATAAGTATCGCGATATCTACTTTCTCCAAATTTAAAGATCTTCCGCCGGTGCACTGGCTCTGTTGGTATCTAGTCCACTTATCCTGGCCAGACACTACAGTGAGAAAAAGAATAAACGAAACAAATGTCACTCATGTTTGGACCAAAAGATGACGCCATTTCCACTGCGAACCAGCATAACTTTAAGCCTTTATATAGTGCAATAAATCAAGTGATATTGTAGCTTTCGTGTTTGTGGCATTTTGATATAATTCCTATTAATGGGCAACCAACCATACTATTAACCGCATTGAAACGATAATTGTCCCATAAAACTGCATATAATAGCCCGAGAAAATTTTAGGCAAAGTCCTGAAATTGCGATATGAATTATTCCATGTTGGCGCGCTCGAGAATTGCAAAATAAGACTTGAAGACAAATCTCGTCCTGTTCAATAAGTCTATTTTTTCGTCACATCTATACCGAATCCGCTCATGAGAATGACGTCAGCAGATGGTCATGGCCAAATTTACGACCATGGACGACGAACTAGTCAATTGTACGGCCCTATAGTAGGTTAGTATAGAGCAGCAGCAAGGACTAGTAGAAACTAACTTTGTCCAACGATCACATTCAGAGTATTTAGAAGTAGAGTTGGCTGTTAATAACGAGATATCTGTTCTGGAAGGTTACGTCTTGAACATAAAAGTAGACGCCAAGTAAATAGGTAAAGCACAAATAAGACTAAGCATTTCGTTTCTCTCTCGAAGCTGCATAATTCGTGCAATAAATTATTGTAAAGTGACATTTGTTGTACTGTGAAGGTGCGCGTGCGCGTCATATATAATGAGTAATAATAATAATAATAATAATAATAATAATAATATAATAATAATAATAATAATAATAATAAATACATATCAATAATAGAATGATAATAATAATAAATAATAATAATAATAATAATAATAATAATAATAATAATAATAATAATAATTACTATTACTACACTACTACTGATACTACTACTACTATGCTACTACTACTGTACTACTATACTACTCATACTACTAACTACTACTCTACTACAAATACTTACTACTAGTGGTGATGGTTATGATAATGATGAGATCAACTGAAATTGGTTGCATTTAGCTAGCAACAGACAACGACGATAACCAGATCTTTAAGGCACGAGGCGTCTTAAAAATGCAAATCACACATACTGTCCAGAATGAGAGACCAACGCGAGGACGATTTTAATATACATATTTTTTTTTTTTCTGGGGAGGGTTGTTTACAGTTGTATAATTTGCCATATTTTTGAGGATATCGATATACAATGATTGTCATTGTAATATTCTGCGATAACAGGCAATCAATCAAACATGAAGTCAAACAACACTGATGCTTTTTGATAATTTGAAGCCATCTTCCTCCATTTTTTCTAATACAATTTTTGGCAGACTAGTGGAATTTGTGGAGATTTAATGGCTGTAATGTGTTTAACCATGCATATACACTCATGCTCATAATTATGGATACTTAAAGACATTTTATAAGTTGCAATTTTTCCGTGAACGGTACATTCTGAGATAATATTTGGCTCACCCCAGGTGAACACATTATAATCTAATATTTCAGTTATGCCTGAGCATTTTGTAGCGTCCACTCGACGCTAAAACCTGTGTTTAGAAATGGCGGTATTGTTGTTGTTGTTGTTGAGTCACGTGGTGATTACGCGCCGTTATTAGACTTGTAACAGACAATCTGATGTTAATTTAATGATAAATGACATTAGATCAAAATTATCAGGTTTTTTAAATTACTTTAATTTAATACTTTTCATGATTTTTTGTGGATTTTAAAAAAAAAATAATGTTATTGCGTCTCAAACGTATTCTAGTTTTTACTTAGTCATCTCATGAAATCCAAAATTGCTTCACATTACTGCGTTTTGGTGAAATTAACACATGTCTTGAAAATATATCAACCAAAATTATGAGCATGAGTGTATTTCGAGAAAAGCCTAACCACTAATCATTTGACTGAGAGATTTTTATACAACTTCTAATGTAAAAGGTACACTGGTGTAAAAATAGACCTATACTGTTCAGGATTTTGTTTAGAACTGTCATTGCAAAATCAACGACATCTATCAAAATAATGCAAACACTAATAATATTAATTGTTGCGAGCTTTGTATTTCAAATTGAACTCCGCTGGAATATTTTCGAGATATTTAATAACAATATGATGAAAAATTTATGTAAATAGAAATGCAGATAAGATTTTGATTTGTTGATTGTCATGACGGACCAACTACAGCGACACTTATTCCCGTTTAATATTGCTCACACATCGATTCGTACTGTACCTCGCTCTAGACAAGATCGTTATTGTTCTGAACCAACAACAATTTTCAAAGCTATAGAAATAGCAGAAGTTTAATTGTTATGGAACAAATTGCTAAGGGTGATTCTCACGCACAGACGCCAAGTCAAAACGCAACTAGAATTATTCGGGCATTAAACTGAAATAAATCTGTTTTCACAAATATTTTAATGGCTGAAAGAAGGAATTTGTTGGATGAACATACGGTTATTTTTTCACTTAATCATTTTGTTGTGATAGTATGCATGCATGATTGTTAGTCATACTCCTCAATTGGAGTGACCCCACGGTGACCTTTCACGTGATTCTGAAATGCCTTGGGCTATATGTCCTGTGTGCTCAAACGCAAAGTTCATGATGTACTATGTTTTTAAAATCAGGTTTATTTTAAAAACTTTTAAATCAAATGAACCAACTATTATGATATATAACTCAAAGTTCACTTTGACAAAGTGGGGAAAGTACCATCCAATCCTTTCTATGAGTGTATTTAAATGGACTCATCGAAGAAAAGGGTTAAAATCAGTTTTATCGTTATCTTTTAAATTTTATTCAAAAAGCATATGAATATTGCATTTCGAAGGAAGTGGAGGCTGTTAAATTTGAAAACATGTAATTGCCGAGTCGGTGTTGGTTTAAAATTCAATAGAGTTGTGCCAAAGAGAAGGAATGTTTGTAAGTGGATTACATATACCTACCATCTATTCAAATATGTTCATTTGTTTGCGCAAGCCAATGACTTTCAGTCAAATGTGCTTTCGTGCCAAATAGTTGCTAGTTTATTGTGTCGCATATTTCATAAGATACAAACAACGGGAGTGAGTGAGTGTTCAATCTCTCATTCTGGTTCGATGCCCTCGAATCAAATTCAACCGAAGCAGAAATGATTACAAATAAGTTATCAATACACGACACATCAAAGAAGTTTATCCAACAAAATCCTTCTTCAGCCATTAAAATATTTGTGAAAACAGATTTATTTCAGTTTACTGCCCGAATTAATTCTAGTTGCGTTTTGACTTGGCGTCTGTGCGTGAGAATCACCCTTTAGGCAATTTGTTCCATAACAATAACTTCTGCTATTTCTATAGCTTTGAAAATTGTTGTTGGTTTCAGAACAATAACGATCTTGTCTAGAGTCGAGGGGAACAGTACGAATCGATGTGTAGCAATATTAAAGGGATAAGTGTCGCTGTAGTTGGTCCATCATGACAATCAACAAATCAAAATCTTATCTGCATTTCTATACATAAATTTTTCATCATATTGTTATTAAATTATCCGAAAATATTCCAGCGGAGTTCAATTTGAAATACAAAGCTCGCAATAATTATACTTATTATTGTTTGCATTATTTTGATAGATGTCGTTGATTTTGCAATGACGTTCTAAACAAAATCCTGAACAGTATGGTCTATTTTTTACACCAGTGTACCTTTTACATAGAAGTTGTAAAAATCTCTCAGTCAAATGATTAGTGGTTAGGCTTTTCTCGAAATACACTCATGCTCATAATTTTGTTGATAATTTTCAAGACATGTGTTAATTTCACCAAAACCAGCATGTGAAGCAATTTTTGGATTTCATGAGATGACTAAAGTAAAAACTAGAATACGTTTGAACGCAATAACAATTATTTATTTTTTTTTAAAAATCCACAAAAAATCATGAAAAAGTATTAAATTAAAGTAATTTAAAAAACTGATAAATTTTGATCTAATGTCATTTATCATTAAATTAACATCAGAATTGTCTGTTACAAGTCTAATAACGCGCGTAATCACCACGTGACTCAACAACAACAACAACAATACCGCCATTTCTAAACACATGTTTTAGCGTCGAGTTGGACGCTACAAAATGCTCAGCATTACTGAAATATTTAGATTATAATTGTTTCACCTGGGGTGAGCAAATATTAATCTCAGATGTACCGTTCACGGAAAAATTGCAACTTATAAAATGTCTTTTAAGTATTCCATAATTATGAGCATGAGTGTATATGCATGGTTGAACACATTACTAGCCATTAAATCTCCACAAATTCCACTAGTCTGCCAAAAATTGTATTAGAAAAAATGGAGGAAGATGGCTTTCAAAATTATCAAAAGAAGCATCAGTGTTGTTTGACTTCATGTTTGATTGATTGACTGTTATCGCAGAATATTACAATGACAATCATTTGTATATCGATATCCTCAAAAATATGGCAAATTATACGACTGTAAACAACCCTCCCCAGAAAAAAAAAACTATATGTATATTAAAATCGTCCTCGCGTGGTCTCTCATTCTGGACAGTATGTGTGATTTGCATTTTTAAGACGCCTGTGCCTTAAAGATCTGGGTTATCGTCGTTGCTAGCTAAATGCAACCAAATTTCAGTTGATCGTCATCATTATCATAACCATCACCACTAGTAGTGAGTAGTAGTAACAGTATTAGTAGAAGTATAGTAGCAGATTAGTAGTTAATGATAGTAGTAGTCAGTAGTAGTAGGCAGTAATTAGTAGTGTAATCAGTAGTAGTAGTTTATATTATTATTATTATTATTATTATTATTATTATTATTATTATTATTATCATCATCATTATTATTATTGTTATTACATTATTGTTATTATTATTATTAATTATTATTATTATTATTATATTATTATTATTATTAATTATTCATTATTATTATTACTCATTTATATACCCCTTATAGTACAACAATAATAGCCTTTAAATAAATATTGCACAATAATGACTTCGGAGAAAATCGTAGCTTTCAACAATTAAATTTTTGAAAGTAATTCAAAAGTTAGCAGAAGACTGAAATTAAGTTGGAAGTTTGTTTCCAATCCTTGGCCTGCTTCACAATATTAACGAAACATTACTGCCCTGTAATATTTGGGGGAAATTGGAAAGAGAAATGGATCTCTAGCATAGACAAAGATTTGGTCTCAGCAGTCGCCAACATGAAATAATTCATATCCAATTCAGGACTATGCCTGAAATTGTCCTCGGCTATAATAGGTTTTATGGGAAAATATCTTCAATGGGTATATATAGTGTTTGGTTGCCCATGAAAGGATTTGTGCAGCAACAGAAAATCTTCACTGAAGTTATTCAATTTTATATCCCTGCTATGAAATATTCATGAGCATTTTCTGAATGGCAAATTGGTTGATTGATGCTAAAACGATCCAAACATAATTCACTAGAAATTAAAGGATCTCGCCAACAGCTCGTATATTTTTCACTAATTTATTGTCTCGGCATTGCACTGTGCGATACTGCGCATCTCACAACCCGAAATCAAAAAAATTGGCGTCTCATTCGCGGCGAAACTCAAATGGGACAATTTTAGTATATATTAACATTTATTTTTTATTTAAATGTTTATTTTTAACTATTGTCGTTGGTGTTACAAATGTAAGATTTTACGTTGACCCCTTCGGATTATCAGCGCCGATTTTATGAATCATAATTGATGCGGATTATCACTCATCATCGCCACTCGGCTGCGGCTCTTCATGAGTCCAGCGACCCACCCCGCAGGAACCCCCGTGTGCGGCCTGTGTAGCATTAACGTAACCTCGCATGCTGCACAAATTGGGTTCGTTGCGTGAAATTTTTCCCGCTTCGCGAAGCAGACTGCGATAGTCATAGTTGTTTCTTAAAGCTCGCGAGGGCCTTCTCAATCCCTGCCCATGACCCCGAGGCCTTGCCGACTGGTGCCACTCGCGTTGTTATCTACATTGGGCCTTACGTGTCACGCAAGCCAACGCTTTCATGTTGTGAAAATGCGACGCGATCACGTATGTTACTTTGTTACGCTTAGTGGCTTAGGTCTGGGCGCTCTACGCCGTACGGTACGCCCGGCGCTGGCGTGTGTGGACACTAACCGTTAGTACTGGCATGTTCACACAAACGAACACCAGGATTGAGAACGTCATACTTCGCCTATGCGTGGCCGCTCCAAAAGTTGAATCTCTCGGAGAGTCTCCCTCCCGCCTTATGTCCCGCCCGGTCTCGGGAAGTAAATATAATGTAAACAGACGAGCGGAAAATGGCAAGGCAGAGATCAGCTCGAAGTCGAGAAGAGCCGGGATCTTTTCTCCGCAACGTACGTACAGTTGGCTGCCACTTGGCGTCGGTCCCCTAGTATACTAAGAGATATAACCAATTTTGCATATTCGGTTTCCCCCGTAAGAGATTGTGATCATATTTTGGGCTTTTCCTAAGGTTAATTTTTGGGGAAAACCATGCAACGTCGGTAGGGAATAATCGATTTTATATGTAGGAGGCGTAATTTTCAAACATAGCGTTCCGATATACGATGGGGAAAACATATGGGTTAGTATGGCGTAGCGTGGCCGCCCCCCGAAAATGCGCATGCTAAGTCGACTGTTTAGGGGTACAAACTCACCATTCGGCGTACTACGCCTACCTTAAGCCATATTTCCCCATTACGAACTCATGTTCTTCTCCTACAAAATCGACTTTTCCCCTCATGAAGGTATGGTTTTCCCCAAAAAATAACCTTAGAAATCCAAAATATTGATACTCACAATTTCTTTCCTCCGGCGATGGACATAAATGGCGAATTATAATCGGATTTCCTTGCAAAAAATTACGATACTATTTGCTGAAAATTGTCAAAACCCTACATCCCCCGACAAATCATCAAATCCCCCTCGTTTCCCCTACGGAAGCGCCATTTTCGCCCGCAGGTATCCCTACGCCTCCTACGCATGGCCAAAATCCCCTACGGTAGGGATTTCCCTACGAGTGGCAGCCTTGCGTACGTAGCAACCTAGCTAAAGTTAGCAATCAACTTAGCTTATCGCGCTGCGCGAATTACGGTGTCTGCGCTCGCACAAATCGGGCGCTCGCCAACAACATTTCCGTTGAAAAAAATATTTTTCAATTCTATTAAGTGGGAGGGATATAAAACAAATATACCAGAAGCACAAGTTCGAAAGTATAGTGAAATTATCTATCTTCGGAGGGAGCTGGCAGTAATATATTTCCTCGGGGCTTCGCCCCTCGAAAAATATATACTATGCCAGTCCTCCTCAGATAGATAATTTCCACTATACTTTCTCACAGCTTGGTATATTTGTATAATATTTATTGTGGCAGTTTGAATGAGTGACAGTTTGTTTCGTTCTATTCTTTTCTCCTGTAGTGTCGGCCAGGATAAGTGGACTAGATACCAACAGAGCCAGGCACCGCGGGAAGATCCTTAAATTTGGAGAAGTAGATATCGGATACTTATCGGATATATCGTGTTTTATATGGAACATGGCTACAGGATAAATGGTCTTATTTTTATCGGCAAATTTATTGAGAGTTGACGATTTATTGCGACGGGAAGTGGGTATTATTTCAGCATTATGTCTTTCAGTAGTTGTGTTTTTTTCACTTCAAAACACGTTTAGCATTAGTAGCAAAAGTATTTAATAGTGTAGCTTTGGGGAGAAATATTTAATGAAACTTACGGAAAAGTGCAAAAAGTACATTTTGATTATGTTCGCGTGTATTCATATTATTCGGTCTTATTTCACTTATCGGTTTGAAAAGTTAAAGATAGCATAACGCAACCAACAGTGCTACTAAAATGAAAATTTCCAACACAAATGGTTTCAGGCACGATAAAAGAGTAATGGCATGATTGGGAGCAGTTTTGAACGATTTGTTTTAATTTTGTTTACTTAATGAGAAACGATCATAAATATACCAGTACTGAATTCAAGTGTGACCATGATAAAAATTGATTCCACACAATGCTGCACAAATTATTTACATGTGGCAGCGAATATTGATGGTATTTTTTTGAAAAAAGAGTAAATATTTGACAACAAAATCTCCACGACAAAAACCTTGAAGAAGGTACTTGATTCTAGTTTCATCTCCAGTTGAGGACTACTTCCAATCATGCTATTTCCCTTTAACATGTAAAACATTATATCAGTCCTCTTTTAAGATTGTGGGTGTCGTGAATATAAGAATTTGTGTCCAATACATGGGATTTTTATATTATTTGTAAAATATTACCTTCCCTATATATACCGGATTTACAGCTCTGAAATACACAGATGAATAATACCGATGTATTATTAGGCATTGTATAACAATGTTTCCAGTTTAAGAAATCTGAGCTGCATGATTCCCCATGTTACCAGTGTCTCTGACATGATCTAAAAATGAAGCCCTGAAAAAATTGCACTTTAAAACAATCATTAAGTCCTTTAAAAAAGTGAAAATCATTGAGAGACCATTCCAGCTTTCCCCCATAGACTGCTGTGTTGCAGAATTTCCTATCGCCTGATAGGAAATTAATGTGTCAATTTGTATCTGCACATATTGTACTAGTGACAGCATAACTGTCCAAACTTTTGTGTTCTAAGGTGTTTATTTGTCCATTCAAGCACTGTCAGATTTGTCAGATAGCAAAGTTCGACAATTTTTTCAACGTGTCTTCCACAGTGTTATATAGTGTCTTTAAGCATTTCTTCTCCTTTTTCTTTTATAATACACACATTTTCATATTGAGGTCTTGTGTAATCACGAGTAAAATATTGTTCTACAGAGAATGACAGCAGCCACAAAATTTCGGACGTTTCACAAATTCAAGTTTTAAAACGTGTATTTAATTCCATCACATTTTTCTTCCCGTTTATAATTTTACCCTTTATTCTCTTTAATCTGAGGAAAATTGTATAATTTTCTCAATCAATTATTTAGTGGTTAGGCTTTTCTCTGAAACAACAATTATGTGTCTCGCTTAAGTTCAGGATAGTTATTATGTGTGATATTAGCAAACTAATATTCATAAACATAATTATTACATGGCATGTGAATTAAGCATCAAAGTTCGTGAAATTTTGTATTAATAAATATTTTCCACTGCATCTGTCTTTCATCAGTCTTGCACACTGCAGCAAGATTCATTGTTTTTATTTGTATACACGGTATATGCAAATCTTCTGTAAAAGTATGGAATATTTTTCTATGCAAGCACAATAAATGAATTGTACACATGTTCGATTCAAGTCAGTGGAATGCCTGATGTGGTTTATTGGAAGTTTTGAATTTATCATAGGTTTTGTCTTTGAATGTTTTGTCTGGTTGATATACTGTTTAAGAACGAAAATATTTCGACGATATTCAGCTAGGAATACATCCCTATTCTATGATTAGCTTTTTTATTGAAAAAAACAAACTTCCCAAACATATTCATGAGTACTGGAAAGAAAGAAAATGTAAATAAGGATACAATGATCACTTTATAAACACTTATTATACCTCGGCAAATTGCTAAATTGAGTGTACACTTTCAACTACATTCCCTGTACAGAAACACACCCACCCACCCACTTACCCCCCCCCCCCACCACACACACACACACATACTCACTAATACTACAAATTTCATTTCATTTCATTTTCATTTATTTCCACTTTCAGCAAAATATAAAAACATTACAATTGTGATCAAAAGATACATTAATATGAATTATAAATAGTGGCGGAATCATATAAATCTCATAAAGGCTTTTTTTTAAATGACCCCTTTAACAAAGAAAAAGATTCAGACAATTTCAAATAAAAACATTAACTACAACATAAAAAAAGACCAACACGGTGACAAATTAACATAAATGAAAAGAAGAAGAGGAAACATGTACCATAATCATAGACTATTTTAGTGTTGGAGAATGCCAAAGAGGTGTTGTTTGTATAACCGTTTAAATTGTTTTACCGTCTTACTGATTTTAATTGAAGTTTGAAGCTTATTCCATAGAATTGGACCATTGTAAAATACTGAAGATTGTGTTATCGATGTGCGATTAAAGGGAATATTAATATTTTGAGAATTTCTTGTATTATAATTATGAAAAGAAGAATTTAAAGTGAAGTAGTCATTAAATGCAACTGGAGGCATATAATTACTCATTTTAAACATAAAAATAAAAAACATAACATAAAAAATAAACAAATATGCAAACATACAATATATATCTTTAATATAAAGTCATATTTACATATAAATATGTATAATGTGTGTGTATGTGTGTGCATGTGTGTGCATGTGTATGTGTGTGTGTGTGTGCGCGCGCGCGCGCGCGTTTAGTTGTTATGTTATGTGTACAAAGGTTGGTAATAATATTTTAAAGTATTGCTTTATACAGCAAAATCCCTTTAAACCTGGTTTTCATAAATTGTTGGTGACACCCTTTTTTTAACAATAAAAAATTGGAGCAGTTCCACTGCGCACAGCTGATGACTGTGCCTCCCAGTCTCACCCAATCTGATTTTAAATTGAAAAGCCTCAAGTTATTATGGCAACAAGTCCAAAATTAGACATGTAAAGGGTCTCGTGACCTTCGACTCGTAGATTAATTCCAAAATTTAATCAGTTCATTACCGCCTTGTAATAGATGTTTTACCCAAGGTACAGAAAAATCCGACCAGCCATTGTTATGTTTTCACGGTAACGAGACCAAATTACACATGTAAGGCCTCATGACCTTTGACATTTGACATTTCAACTCTGAAATCTAATCAGTTCATTGGTGCTTTTGAATAGATTCTTCACCCAAGTTACATCAAAATCCGATCAGCCGTTCTGAAGTTATTGTGGTAATGAGCCCAAATCAGACATATTTTAGGCCCTGTGACCTTTGACCTCCAATATCTAATCAGTTTATTGTTACCTCACAGTACATGCTTGGTTCTAGTTACGTCAAAATCCGATCAGATGTTCTTAAGTTATGGCGGTAACGAGATCCGGTATTGGACGGACGAACGCACGAATGGACAGCCCGAAAACATAATGCCTCCGGCAACTTCACTGCGGAGGCGTAAAAAATACATCTCGGGTAGATTAAGTAATCATTCGTTTACTTAATAAGTAAAGGCCATATAATCTCATAATTTTTAGGCTACAGGCATTGTTTAGCAATATTTTCAGCTAAAACAAATCTAAGCTGCATAATTCGTCATGTTTTTGGTGTATCTGATAAGGTCTAAAACGAAGTCCTGTAAGAATTTTACCTCAAAACAAAGTAAGTTATTTAGCAAAGTGCAAATTTAGCATTGACCACTTTAACCATACCTGTTTGCTCCGAGACTGCTGTATTACAATAAAAAGTCCGCCAGATGTTTGTTTCATTTGTGATATTCACAGATACATTTTGTTGCTAGTCTAGACCGTTAATTTTTTCTAGCATTATCAAGCGGCTCATGCATCAAAGTCTGACCTTTTTAAAACTGAACCTCCACGATGCAAAACGGTGTCTTTAAATTTGATTCCGAGTTGAGCTTCCTTCAAACCGCAGAACACAGTATGTATTAAACACGAAGCGTCAGGGATTTCTTTTCATTTTCCTCTTTATATGTGTGTGTGTGGGGGGGGGGAATTCCACATTAATTTTAAGTCACATACATAACTTACAACAGGTATCAGTCGGTACAAGTTTTTAGATTCATTTATAAATTTTCTAATGTAATAAAAAGTAGGCCTAAATTCATATCAACATCGGTCACGGGGATTAGGTCGAGTCACAGGTGAAAGCTTACATTCAAAGGTTTGACAATAGTTTTGTATGCGACATCAGGCACAAAAAATTGAACTTTTTGCCAAATGCAACAGGGTATTATATCGCTAGTCGCTCCAGTAATTTGAGGGATATCAACTTGCGTATGCATATATGAAAAAGTGAGTTAAAATAGACAAAACTAGGCAATATGTGTGGGAAATAGTAGGGACAAGACTTTGGATAACAACCGGTCTGGAAATTATAAGTCGCATATTTATGAGTTCCCTAGTTTATTCATCACAGATGAAATATGTATGAACAAGAACTGCCCAATCTGTACTTGATATAACAGTTCCATTCAAATTTACAATGGTTGTATCATACACTCTGCAAAAATCAATGAATGCTTTATGCGTATATAATATACTAGGATTTATACTGGAAGGTCGCGCGGTTTCGAGCCCCGCGCCGGTTTACCAAGACTTCTTCAAAAATGGTACCTTCTGCTTTCTAGCAGGCGCTCGGTATTCTAGAACAGAGAAGGGCTAATAATAACATGTATGTTATGCAGGGCCCGCTGGTAGAGCAGTCTTTGTGACTGAAGTGGCTACCCTGGGTAAATAAGACGTTATTATTATTATTTATTATTAGTTTTATAGCAAAGATAAACTTGTGGCATATAGGTAGCGACTGCGATGTGCTTTTTTTTTGCTGTATAATGATTATTATTATAAGCTTCATCGTGTACTACCAAAAAAAACCCCTGGGGTGTTACTTTAAACACCCAGGGTGAATGTTTTTCCCTTACTTAATAGGCAAGGAACGTAAGGACTGTACAGAATTAGATTTACTTTTACAATTGCCTTTTGCAGAACATTACACCATGCCCTGATGGTAATGCAGTATTTCAAACCTATTTTGTACGAATAAATAAGTCAGATAAAAATTAACGGGTTTGATGAGGATTGATAAGTTAATTGACAGGAAGGATGGTGGCTTGATTGAGGACAATAGGTTAGTAAAACTTTGGTTGGTGTGTTTAAACCAGTTTAAACCAGTGTTAACCAGAGATTGGATTGTTTTGTACTTACATGTAATACGGTACCTTTCAAAATGTACGATTTGCTGTAAAAAAAATCCAGATGTTATTGAGACAACAAATTTTGAACTCAGTTAGCTGGATGAATGTGTCTTCATGTTACGAAAAATATCATTGATAGGAATTTCAGTGACGTTTATCATGTTGCTATCCAGGAACCTAAGTACTGGAGAATTTCAGGTTCCTGGATAGCAACATCTGCCAGGGATTTAAATGTCTGGAAAGCTAAGGCATGGGATGTCTGTAATAAAATGAATGCCATATGGAAGTCCAATCTATCAATCTTTTCGAGGCAATAGCAGAAAGCATTCTTCTGTGTAGTGCTGAGTATTGGACTCTATCCCAAAACCTGGAGCGAGGACTTGACGGATGCTATACACGCATGCCTAGGACAGTCTTAAACATCGGTGGGAACGACCACCCCTACAGGAAATTTATGGAGACACATCAAGAATCTCTCAAATACTTCAGAAGAGACGACTCAAATTTGACGGGCAAGTGCTCATGAACCAGTGTCAAAACTTGTATTGTGGACACCAACACAAGGAAAACGGTGCCGTGGAAGACCAGCTATTAACTACATAAACCAGATCTCCAAAGATACAGGACTTAAGCATAATGAACTGGGAAAAAACAGTGGAAGACAGGGATCAGTGCAGGACCATCGCCAAAATGTTTTCAACCGTGGTCGACCATGATGATGATGATGATGATGATTATCATTGGAATAAAGAGGTATGAAACTGATTTTCTTTTCGGGAACCTTAGCACCAGTGCGACGTAAGTACCCCATTGAGGTTACACGTAGGCAAGTCGGCAGCACCCAAAAGGGTTAAATGAGACTCCGACCACGATTGCCATATCCTAGGTGTGTTTTGGGACTTCTCCAAGACTCTTGATACCATTTATTATATCATGCATTTATTTTAACTTTCTTATTAAGGAATACAAGGAAAGATCCATGAGGGGTTCAGGAACTACCTACACACAAATCGCGTTCCGTATCTATTCGAAATGAAAATTCCTCAAGATTTGTGCTGTTCCCTGTGACTCTCTTCCCCGTTCCCTGCTATTTATTATGTATATAAATGTTTTTCACGAATTCTTCGACCATTTGACATTTATTCTTATTGCCCGACGAATCCAGCATTTTCTTTTACACCCAAATCCAAATTTTTAACTCAGAAAAGAAACAGACTACATAGAGTCTAATAAACTTGTAGTTCATCTCCAAAACAAACAAACATCAAACAAACTCTATGTGACCATGCCTCCCAAAACTAACAAATTTTGCAAGGGGTGATTTTCTTCAAGGCCAGAAACATGAGTTTTGGGTCAAATGCAACTTTTTTCACCTAAATATGCATTTTGGAAAACATGAAAATCAGGTTTTTAAAAAACAGAAGCGTTTTCTTTGCATGCCTAAAAATTAACAAGTTTTCTTTTGTGTGAAAACAATACAACCATTTCAGATTTATTACATTTCTTACATGTTGCATTCAGCTGTGACACTTCCTCATCATAATTGCATTGACTCTTTACCAATTTCACAGTAGTTTGTTGACACCTGTTAATAGTCTTATTTAAATTAGGTTTCCGACAAGCAGTCTTGTCATTGGTTGAAGCATGAATTAATCCAATTTGCATTTGGCATGTATGTTCATGGTATGTATCGTATGTTTGCTGCTGTGTCGTGTAGCGATCCCAGCCATGATCTACATTTCGAAATCAGTTTAGAGAGACAACCACGAACGAGGTGGGTGTGGTATATAGTACGGTTTTATAGATGGTATTGCTCATGTGAACTCAGACGATGTGGACATACAAGAAGACTGTTCGTTGTGTTTTCTACCTTGTAAGTTGGGTGATATGTATGATCGGATCACCAGCTGTCGGCCGTAAGTATTAACAATAATTGTGTGATACCCTTTCGTTATATGAACATACTTTAATGGGAATTTAGCAACCCCATCCACCGCATGAATATTGACCCCATATTTGTGTGCTTAATAAAAGATAATAAAATCATAAAGAAAACAATCTCTAACAGGTTGATTAACACTGTTCAGGAATGTATACATTTTTGAAGTTTGATCCAGTCTTCCTTTTTGGTGGATTCTTAATTTAACAACTCAAACACATTCTGAGAACATTATGGGCAACTTCGAAATCTCATCTCCTTAGGCTATGAACCCAACATTAATGTGTTATATACTACCCGGGGTGAGTAATTTTTACAACTGAACATGCTTCATCCTGTGCAGGTAACTACACATTTCTCCCTGCAGACTATTTATACTGAAAACAAGTATTTTCAGTTCTTGCAAACTCACCAAGCACTTTGTTTGAGTTTTACCGCAGGCCACTGTCCCTGGAACTACTACGTCCATAAATTTCAATATTGTCTTTTTATCCACCACCAATAACCGTTTCAACGCCACATGAAGTCAACAGATTACTTTTGAAATATGCAATGCAAGACAATAATTATGTTGTCCCCTTGTCTGCTATTTGTTATTTATGTTTATCATTTTGTTTTAGTAGAAATTCTGCGTTTGTTATTCATTTATTTTGCCAACGAAAGTACTCTCTTTAACCCAGATCCAGATTATTAACTAAGATATTAATCACACTGGATTAAGTCTAATAAACTTTTAGTTAATCTATACACAAACTCCATGTGGCAGTGCATCCCCAAACCAACAAAACATCGCAAGGATTGTTTTTTCCCTACAGCTGCAAATATATTTTTTGGGGTCAAAATTGCCAACTGCTATTTTTTTCCCATAAGTGCCACTCATTATCTATGTAAATATGAAGTTTAGAATTATGAAATAAGATTTATATAGTATCTTTACACTTTTTTTTTCTAGATCCATGTTGTTTTCTTGAATTTCCGCCCGTGTTCGACATGTTCGAGAAAAATGTGGTCGAAGGTTTGATGAAAAAAAAACCTTGTTCCATTAGAAGCGTTGATTCATCCTTTAGCCCACATGAATTTGGTGTTATTGCAAAACTTTTAATGTAAGCAATTTCATCTCGGTAAAATAATTTTAGACACTCGAAATAGTACTCACGTAAATATACTAATGCATAAACCAAGCTTGTGTTATAAAAGAAGTTTACTATGATAAGGTCTGTAAAATGTGGTGTTTCCTATGTTCTCCTCGCTTTGAACCTCCACAACATTAGAATAAAGTCTATTGTGACATAGAAATGATAATGAATAGACCTTTTAACAAGTATGCCAAGATTGAGTGTAATTTGAACATCTTTTCATAGTAGTTGCTGTGAAGATTTATTCTATTTTATTTATTGAAGTCTTCTTTTAACAGGGTAGTTTCATTCGGTACACTGATTAAGTGGACCTGCTTTACAATAAAGCCCTGCGTATAGATAAAAATACAATGTAATATAAATATAAAAACACAACAAAAATTATCCTTATAATTACATACATTGCACGAGTAAATAAATAAAAATGCAAATTGTAGACTTACTTAGGCCTTGGTCACACTAGCAGTTACGACTACCTGCGATTGAGTTACGACGATTTATCGCAGGTGATCGCAAGTAGTTGCAGCTAGATCGTACGATTTATCCGTACGACAACCATGGAATT
>JZLH01S0043692.1:0-10268 GCA_001188425.1 Eucidaris tribuloides
GGCATCCCAAGTACCAAGAAACGTCATTTGCTATGTCGCAAGGGTTGTCTGTATTTGCCAAAACAAGGGAGAAAAAGCTCATCGATATACTCCACGAGAATGGAATCAGCACCTTGTATGATTATCTGCCCACCAGTATGAAAAAAATGGGATTAAGACCAGATGAGGAATGAGGGGCAATCAAAATCAGGGGAGATTCCAGGGTAAAGAAGTCCTGAACTACTTGAAGTATTTGTGTCAATGTCAAACCAGAGTTCATTACTGAAAACTCCACTCCTCCAGCTGTCTCTTGTAAAACATAATCGGCAACCCGCATAATCCAGTCGCACTTGAACAAAGAGTATACCTGGATGGAAGAGGGGTCCATGTGTAGATGATAGTCTGAGTACCCTATCATGCAACACACTAAAGAGAAGATAACCTTTTGAGCATTGCATTACTGCTACATGTAATCAGAGACTAGGCTCACTCTGTTGCAACCATCAAACGTACTATGTAAGATTTTCAATACATTTGCTTTCTTAAATCCAGATCTAACACCAGTCATAACAGCCAATAAACCACTGTTTGCAAAGCAAAATAAATGCAACGCAGTGGCAATGGTAGTAGAGTTAAAAGTTGCAGATGTGAAGGACATTTTTATAAGGTGCATTAACCTTTAGGCTACTTATCGACAGCTCACATTTTGCATGGACCCAAGACTTAGATATTACAGGCATAGTATAACGGATCAATTGTGTCCTAGTTTCTATTCAGAAAGAAACAACATGTATTTATATGTTATCAGTGTACAATGTTCTCATGCAGAATTATAAAATTGAAGTGCGCTTTATCATAGATCCCAAGTACAGATATCTCAGCTTAGACTCCATCGTATTAACTGCATTCTTTCAGTTTTTAAGCGTTTATGTTTTAGAGTGATATCATTTATTTTTCAAGTTCAGTATTTATGCTTGTTGACGTCCAGAATTGTTAAGTTGAAAGAGTTATATGTAGCCTAATACAATATGTTAACCTGATTAAAAGGGCTCATTAAACATTTTTACTGTAAAACTGATGTGTTTTTTTTATCATTTTATCCAAAATATACATTTTCTGTCATTCATTGTGTGATAAGGCTATTGAAAGTTACGAAAAAATGAATTTAGCAACGTGTAAAACGAACAAATAAACAACAAGGTCACATGATTTGGATAAGTACATGGTTTTCTATTGGAAATAGGCCCCAAAATCTATTTTGGCGGCCATCTTGGAAAATGGCCGTCATATACGTTTTTGGCCATTTATGGTACAGTAAGGCTTTTGAAAGCTGCAAAAATGAATCCAGCAACCTGTAAAATATACAACTAAACACCAAGATTATATAATTTGGATCAGTACAGGGTTTCCTATAGGAAAATAGGCTCCAAAAGCTATTTTGGTGGCCATCTTGGAACATGGCCGTCATGTACGTTTTAGGCCATGTTTGGTACAATAAGGCTATTCAAAGCTGCAAAAATGAATTCAGCAACCTACAAAACATATAAATAGACACCAAGATCATATAATTTGGATAAGTACATGGTTTTCTATAGGAAAATAGGCCCCAAAAGCTCATTTTGGCGGCCATCTTGGAAAATGGCCGCCATAATTCACCTAAAATGATGTCTCCTTAGGTGCGTCAAAATTGAGAGAGGTTGTACACATACGGGACACGCTATCACCAAAGAGTATTTACAGCCAGCGATGGAGAAAGGCATTCAAAAATGCATCATGCCAGAAATTGGAATAAATTATGATGGAGAACAGTTGACAAAATCTAAGGTTTGGCTTGATGATGTAGCTCCCTCTTCTCGACATCAGTAAGGGAATGGATAACAGCTTAATAACCTGCGATCAGAGAGAGTAGAAAAGATGGACTCAATTCGTAACACAAGGAAAACAAAATACATGGCGCAAACTTCACGTCAGACGAGAGGGTGATGATTGGAGGGGAGACTATTGAAAGAGTCAGCACATACAAATACTTTAGGACAAAACATTAGGAACGGAGGGCCGGCAATGAGGAAATATTACCAGAGTGAAAGCCGGGTGGAATAGCTTTTGGAAGATACAAGAATTTCTATGTGATAAAAGAATGACAATGGGTACTTTTTTTAATGAGAAAAAACTATTCAATTCCTGATGATATCACGACAATGACATATGGTCGAAAATGGACAAACCACAAACACTCGAACAAAAACTCGGTACATCAAGGAGGGCAATGGAGAGAAAATGCTGAACATCACATTAGGACCAGAATAGGAATACAGAAATTCGACAACAAACACAACCAATGATATATGAAAGGTGAAAGAAGCACAAAATGGAGATGGACAGGACACCATAATTGAGAAAGACAGATGGAGGTGCGTTCGAAAAGCGGCC
Organism: Eucidaris tribuloides; assembly: GCA_001188425.1. Classification (NCBI taxonomy): domain Eukaryota; kingdom Metazoa; phylum Echinodermata; class Echinoidea; order Cidaroida; family Cidaridae; genus Eucidaris; species Eucidaris tribuloides. The sequence continues at coordinate 2,410 of JZLH01S0043692.1, forward strand.
ACAGATGGATTCCAAGAGACAGGAAAAGATCGAGAGGAAGACAGAACGTCGTAGGAGGGAATGACATCACACAATACATAGAGCATCATGGACTAAGACTGAGATCAAGAACAGAAAGTCATGGAAGATAATAAGAGGGCTACATCCAACAGTGGGATGAACTCAGCCTGGTGAGAGTGAGGTGAGTGAGCAAAATCTTATGAGGACAGACTTAGGCCTCAGGCCATATCGAGCTAAAACGCGGGGACATGATCCGAGTTAAATTTCTTACAAGCTATATTTTGCAAGTTCTTGCATATGCATTCATCCCGGATACAGAGGTCATATTCAAATTTTCAAGAACAACTCAGGACGCAGTCCGTAGTAAGGATTGTCATTAGTATCACGATATTGAACAGTTCTCTCAGTCGATAGGGGTCACAGACCAAGTTTGAAACTTCAACAGATTACATTCATTGTTACCTAAATACCGGGCTATTTCTGTCTACTTATTACCGGGGGGGGAGGGCCATTATGCCCCCCCCCCGAGAACTGGCGGCCGCAATCGCGCGAATCGCCGCGAAAATTGCACGCGCAATAGAGCGGTGTAATTCAGACTGGTAGGGCCTAGGGTAAATTGGGGTATGGAACAGTGGGGTAATGGAAACCGGACAAGTATATTGGCCTCAATCAAGAATAAAATTGGGCAATATACTACGAGTGTCCCACTCATCCCAAAGCTAATGTTTGCTTTTCGGTGTCATACCAAAACTGGGTTACCTGCGATGAATGATCGCTACATGATCAATTTTGATACCAACCATAAAAAGGGGACAAAGTTGATAAAATAATAGCTATTTAAGGTTATTAAATGGTAAATCTATGAATTTATTTTCTTGAGTCACAGAAAAAATTGAAAAGGTTTGTTTGTTTATTATAATCCAAATGAATGGCAAAGAATGGAAGTAAATAGCGAAAATCAGAGAAAATTATGCAAATTAGCAATTAATATGAGTAATTGTCGGGTTGTTCCAGTTACCCCAAAACTGGATCCACTTTGGATAAGTGAGGACCGCTTTGATGAATTTGATTTTCGACACATTTAATAAACTATATTTTTTAGTGTGTTAAAATATCCAATTACGCACTTTGTTAAATTTTCCGAGGAATTAACTTGAATATTAAAAATTACAAATTCCAAAGTACTAATTGATAAAACATAAATGGAATTTTGTACCTAAAATCACTTTATTTGACCTTAGGTTGATGTAAAAAACGAAGAAAAATCCTGAATTTTGCATTGCCAACTATAAAAAACATAAAAATGGACATTCTGTATTATTTTTTTTTATTTGTTGCAAAATATTATGCTAAGCAACTAAGTGCTCTATTTAAATGTGAACAGCTATGAAAATTAGGTTCCTGGCAAGCAAATAAACCCTGCTGTCCCAAACTTACCCACCCAACTGTTCCAGTTACCCCACGGTTGGGTCAATTTGGGGTAACTGGAAACATGCCATTATAACTTTTTTTTTAATTTGTAGTTATTATGGTATTGATCACAACATAGTTTTAAAAGGTTCATCTGAAACATGCTTTTAAATTAAAGTTTATATTTTTCAAATTATATTTACAATATCTTTGCTTTGAGCTCATTTATGCTTAAAGTGTTCATTAGCCATTTTACCTATAGTAAAATTTTCAAAAAATGATTTCTTATATTTTTTAAGTAATTAATTATGCAAATAAGTGTGATGAATTATGTTTCCACATATATCCACTTACAATAGCTAGTAGATGCTAATTTTAGGTGAATATATTCGTTTTGACATTTCGAACAATTATCTACAAAAAAATTGCCAAATCAGAATTAATTTCCAATATGTTTTTATTTGTTTTGTGAATTTCTTATGTATTTCTTTGTTTTTTCGACCTTTTGTTTTTCATTATTTTTTCGAGTTAACTTTGTCGGGACACTTTTGCGATCATAAAACAGCATAAAATTTAAGTTCATTTCAGGACAGTAAAAGCAAAATAATCATACATTTATGATTTTTGGCTGAAAAACCAATTTGCATTGATTTTGTACACAAAAATTCATAGTTTTGAGCGAATTTTGAGTTGCATGCATTGTACGAAAGTCGCCGCAGCGTCTTAACGTAGCGCTCCGATTTTTTTTGAATGGTCTTAGAATTGATGCACTATACATTGAAAGTAAAAAGCCAGTGAATGGCGTTGTGTCAAAAATTTCGCGCGGCGGCCGTCAATCGCGAAATTTATACAGAGGTGGGGGAGCAATATAATGAGACCCCACAAAAAAAAAACGGTATTTATTAGGTTAAATCTGCAAGTATATTGCTGCATGATGCGCGGTGCTGATGCTGATATAACTGGGACATAATTTCACAAGCTCGTTAGGGGAGTCTCGATCTACGATTTATCTTCTGGGAGGATGCCCCGTCCCCCTTAAGCACTGTTTACAGTGTTTCCAGTTTAAAATCTGAGCTGCATGATTCCCCTGCTACCAGATTTGTACTCTGACATGGTCGTAGAAATGAAGCCGTGGAAAAAATTGCAGTTTAAAAACGATCAGTAAGTGCTTTAAAAAAGTAAAGACCTGAGGACCATTCCAGCTTTCCCCCATAGACTGGCTGTGTTGCGAAATTTCTATCGCCGATATGGAAATTAATGTGCCTTATTTTTGAATCTGCACATATTTACTAGTGACAGATAACTGTCCAACTTTGTGCTCCTAATGTGTTTATTTGTCCATTCAACATCTGCCAGAATATGCAGATAGCAGAGTTCAACAATTTTTTAAATGTGTCTTCCACAGTTGTTTATATAATCGTCTTATAAGTTTGTTATCGATGACCTATTTTCAAAAATAGATAAACGGTACGGGGGGATTTCAAAAGCACAATTTTAATTGAAAATTATGTATTTTTTCTGTGCAGAGTGTTATAATTATTTGCCTTTCACCCCCTCTTCGCTCTCTCGCTCTCTCTCGCTCTTCTCGAATTGGAACAGTTCGAAAATCAAATAAGTATAATTAGCCTAGCTAACCGCACTGGAGATGAATTCTGAATAGAAAGAAGAATGATTGAATAAGTAAGTAACTGGAGGTAGGGCTAAGATAATAAACGTGGAGAATAAAAAAACAATGCAAATATTCTAAATACTAAGTATAGCCACAGGTAAAAGGAAGGCAGTTGTGACTATTTGACTTTAAATGAGTAGTTATTATATAGGCCTATACCTTTATCGCACACGAATATGGTCACAAATTGGCAATATTTCTTTGTTTTAATATCATTTATTCTATTATATTTATCTATTATTTATTATTTAATTTTTAAATTATGATAGCGTATAATTTGTTTATTCCGATTTATTTTTTATTTATGCATTTTGTTTTACACCATGAAATTGATGGGAAATTTCTTTGATGTGCTAAACTGGGCCTAGTGTATTTGTAAAGCTATGGCATTTATTTCAACGTCATGTTGTGCAGGATTAGTTAAATGAGAAGCTATATATTGGTTTTAGTTGGTGAAGTTAGTAGTAGTAGTAGTAGTAGTAGTAGTTTATAGTAGTTAGTAGTAGTGTAGTAGTAGTAGTAGCAGTTAGTAGTAAATAGTAGTAGTTAGTAGTGTAGTAGTTAGGTAGTAGTAGTAGTAGTAGTAGTAGTAGTAGTGTAAGTAGTAGTTAGTAGCTAGTACAGTATGTAGTAGTAGTAGCAGTATAGTAAGCAGGTAGTAGTGTAGTAGGCCTATAGTAGTAGTAGCAGTAGCTAGTAGTAGTAGTAGTAGTAGTAGTAGTAGTAGGAGTATAGTAGTAGTAGTACTAGTAGTAGTAGTAGTAGTAGTGTAGTAGTAGTAGTGTAGTAGTATTAGACTAGTTAGTAGTAGTATCGTAGTAGCGTGTAGTAGTAGTAGTAGTAGTAGTAGTAGTAGTAGTAGTAGTAAAGTTAGTAGTGTAGTAGTGGTGTAGTAGTAGTGTAGCCTAGTAAGTATAGCAGATATATTTCGTAGTACTTTACATATTAGTAGTAGTTCATTCTCTTCTCTTGGGTCTGCTTCTTCTCATTTTATTCTCAATCTTTCTTTAGTTTTCATTTAAGATACCGTAGACTGCTTGCGTTGTGGTCGCAACTTCACTTAATCAGCGGTGCAACAAGTCAGGGTTGTTACCAAACTCTTGTATGATATGTATTTTTCGACTATATTTATCAGAAAGTAGTCACATTAATACAGCGTTATATTGATTATGTTCTCCTCTCTCTCTACACGTGAATAAACCATATTATTCTGTATAGAGTCATTTTAAAATGGTAAATATGCTACGGTTGATTGGCTGGTTAATGTTTAATATGTGGGATAAGCGTGGGAGCCGGAGCAAGCGCCAAGTTGTATTCGGCACATGTGTTCACTGGGCAGAGCTATCGGGACAACACCGCCCAACACATGACTAAAAAACAAACAAAACAGCGATTCGTGTACAATGTTTGCCCATTATGCAAACTTTAGAATAATGCTGGACCCAGATTATGTATAAAGAAAACAACTAGATCTAGAATCTACGTAAAATATAAGGAAGAAAGAGTGAGCGTGGGTTTAAATTAGGAAAATAGTGCATATTATCTTGCGCCTATATTACTGGTATACTTGGTATATGTCTAAGGTAAAGGGCCTCAGTCTTTCTTTAAATGTAGCACAGTTGGTGCTGACACAATATGTTCAGTAATGAGTTCCAGGTTTAAACCACTCTGTTTTAGTAGAAATGTCCTGAAACTTAGTTTCTAGTAGTAGTAGTAGTTCAAATAAGTTTTTTTTGGTGACCAACAATTCTTTGGTGCGAGAGAGAAAAACGTGTTCGATCTGACTTATAACCTATTTAAAATGTAGACGCACCCTCGACCCCCAGGGAATGGTGCGTCACTTGTCCAACGTGGATCGGATTTTAATATACCATGAGCCACATGGTGTTGACTGATGACAGAACATTTTCTTACAATGCTGTGTGCCTAGGCTATCTAAACATATACAATGGTAGACCCATTCACATGCTGTACGGACGCAAATGCTTCATGATGGTACCTGCATCATTATTTTTGTTGTACTGACAACCACCATGACACACCATCCTGGGGGGTCGAGGCTGTGCGCCCGTCTTACAATTTGATTAGGTGTATTAGAATGTCATCCAAAAACTTGTTCGATGAGATCAGTCGTCGCATCAAACTGCTATTGCAAAGAATCAATGGTGATATCATTACTACAAAGGACGTAAAATTGTGTCGCACTTACTTCTAAAAATATCAATATCTTTCTTCGGTATAAGGGCTTCAACGTAGATGGAGTATCAAGTGGTTAAACTAAAGCTTGATATAAAGGAATAACTTTGTCTCATCTTTTAAACCAGTAAAACAGATTGGAACAGGCAATCTTTTGGTGAGCTTCTTAATAAATTTCTGGTAGAAGAAGGGTGTTACTAATGTATACCAAATCTCTTTGATCTAGTCACTTCTCTATACACTCCAGTTTAATGGTATTGATATAGTATGCAGACGTATACGAAGAACAACACATTTATTTTGCATTGGAAATCAATTGACACAAATTATAATTTGTATAGTCATTCAAAATAATCCAGTATTTAAATCATAAAATCTACTGAGGATATCATTGGCAGCTTTTGTAGGTATTTATGAATTGTATGGTGTATATTGGTTGTCACTTTTGATAATATCATTTTGAAGTTAGGTGTTAAAATTGCTTCAAAGAAAACTGCAGGTGTAGGGAGCTGGAATCCAATAAAGCAAGGCTTTGGTATTTGTTGGTTTTGGGAAAGCTGGTAAGAATTTTACATTTTAACAATTGTTTGAGAGTTTTGTCATGTTTGGTTTTGTAGTTTTTTAGACCATTCTCTCACTTGCTTCACGTACGTTTTAAACAAACATGTTCTGGGCCTTTTTGTAAATTATTTTAACATTTAATATATGAATGTATGGGACATTTACACTACGAAAGTGCTATTGATTACCATAAATGAGAACATGTTCATAGGGAATTTCATTATTCAAAGTGCCAAAAATATATAAAAATACCAGTGAAATTAAATCAAACACTTGATCGTGCATTGGAAATACAAATACGAGAAATTCTCATTGTACATGTAGCAATTGTTGTTTCTTGTTATGTAAATTCGGTTTTTTTTAATGTGTTTGTAATTTATTATCTTTTTGAGGAAAAATTCTTTAAAAGTCTTATTATTTAAAGGAGAAGGTGCCAGACTAACGGCATAATGTTAAGAAATATTTGAGTTTTGCCAACCAATCAGGATTGCATGTGCACTGCAGGAGCTGACATGCGTGACCATGCATGCACCGACGTGTGTTAGCTGGCACCGTGGTAATTATGCACTGTTTGAATGACTTAAAGTCCTCCCCCTATGTGTTTTCTTGAACTTTAGGGTCTTAGTTGTAAAATTACAAGGAGTAAAATAAACAAAAATTAACTCATTTTAGGGCCTTGATGAGGGTGAGTATCACACAGATACCTTATTAAGGCTGTTCTTTGTCCACCATGTACCATACTTCTCACAATAATGTCACTCTCAATTCATCTGTCTCCATTATTTAATTTGCTGTAGTTTGCTGGGCCTTTCCTTTTAAAGGAGCTCTCCCTTTGGTTTTCCCCAATACAATCTCAGTGTTTTAATGTTTTTGGTATATTTTGTTTTAATTCTGTAACTATCAGCATAATTGCTTTGTAAAAATGTACACATTATTTTTATTGATAAGTGGTTTAAATAATTTGAATATGATATTTCAATGCTTTATTGAGTTAAAAGGTACTTTCTGTGATCTGTGATTATTCTCACACTCACACATGACTTTCAAGCTACCCCATGCGTTGCATCCGTACAGGTGTATCACAAATTATTTGTGGGTAGTTGAGTTTGGAACTTTTGAAATATCACTATAGTGCAGATGCTGACTGAAATTTGTATTTTTTATCATTTTTTAATGACCACATTTTTCTTTATACAGTATTATTTTATGTTCTATCCAGCGCTACTCTACTCACTCTCAATGCACATTAAGGATCAAGATGATTGAATTGACATTCATTTGGAACGAAATCATCAAGCATGGAAAGAGGATGGTTCCAGAAATTCTATCTGCAAGACTTGCATGTTAAATAGAAGAAAAGGTGAGACAACTACTTCTATCAATCATTTCAATCTTTAAATTTGTTACTTCATGTAAGATGTCTTTAATTTTCACCTTTTTATAATGTGTAATTTGAGTCAAATGAACTCAACATAGTTGTTATGGAAATTAAAATGAACAGTTTACATCCAATATGAAATATGATAATTTGCCATCAGTAAGAATCAAGGATTTTGTAACTTTCTTTTCTTATTATTTGTTATTGTCTTTAGATTAAGCATTGTTCTTTTGTGATTATATTTATTTTTTCTCAGGAATGCTGATTCATTCATTAAGTAGGCCTCATCATGAATATCCCAACAATATAGGTGCTGAATTTTCTTAGCAAAGGCTGACTATTTTGTAAGTTAACAATCCATGTTTTGTGTGTTAATTGTCGATCTGATTAGCTATCGAGCAAGCAATCGTTCCCTATTCTTAAAAATGGTCCATATGTTGAAGCTTTGAAAATAGTGATAATTATTTTATTCAACTTATCACTATTTTATTTTATTGGATGGGCCTTTCTTCGCTGGTGTCACGTACATTTTGTAGGGCGGATAATGGAAAAATCGTGCGAAATTGTGATACAGCACAAATTTGGCTGAGGGTTTCTATGGATCTACTAAGCAAATCTAATCGAGTGCCATTGAAAAATCCAAGA
>JZLH01S0043722.1:0-5000 GCA_001188425.1 Eucidaris tribuloides
CATAATACTAAGTAGTCACACTCAATATATATGAAGAGTATGCTTCTAAAGGGTTTCTAAATCTGATCTATCGACTGCGATGGGGAAAAATACCGTTTTCAATAGCCGACTAACATGGAAATAATTCTGTAATGTCTTCACCTATAGGTCACCCATGAATAGCCCTATGAGACGCTATAGTCAATGGAATCTTCAAAGTTGCCGACTGTATTTACAAAACGGCTGTTATATTTAGATGTTGAATTCAACACACTTACCCGGAGGAGTGGATGTGTTGACATGTACTGTCACACAAGCGAGCTTGCATTGAATCCCTGTAAATATCATTCATATAAATAGGGTTGCTATAGTTCACAGCATTTTAGAAGCACTATCGCTAATCTAACCGTACCCATTATGTCCATTCTTAATATTTCCGAAATATATATTCTATCACCATCTTTACGTCAATCCTACTCCAAATTCCAATCTTATGCCACAAATGATATAACAAAACTGTCATGCTCTAGTCTGTGCCCCTTCCAAAATGAGCTTACAAGTAAAGTGTCAATGGAATATATACAGAGCCCCCATTGTTCACGAACAGTCAATGTAACAACGCATTTGCTGTACAAACGATAAGCACCTATACAGGGTGGTCCAGAAAGAATGCTACGAGTATGATCGCTAATTTCTTCACGATTATCGGCAAAATGTCATGAATTTTTATTTCGTTAGTTAGAACATTCTTTTTCCAATAAAATGATACCAAGATTATTGATTTTGAGTAAGGCGTTTTGATTTTAGGGCCATTTTTCGGAGGCAATGCAATTTCCCAAATTTGCCAATTTTTCAACAGCGGCGGTCATCGGAACACCGAGATATTCTGGCGTCTCACTTGCCATACCGGACAAACCGCGATGACAATGCAGATGTAGCTCGCATCGTCTTCCGTATGTAAGCGAGGGCATTCCAGCCCTTTGTCATCGCGGTTTGTCTGGTATGGCATGCTGAGACGCCAGAATATCTCGGTGTTCCGATGACCGCCGCTGTTGAAAAATTGGCAAATTTGGGAAATTGCATTGCCTCCAAAAACTGGCCCTAAAATCAAAACTCCTTACTCAAAATCAATAATCTTGGTATCATTTTGTTGGAAAAAGAATGTTCTAATCCATGAACTAATCACCAATGAAATTTTGTGAATGATTTTGAAGAAATTAACGATCGCATATGTAGCATTCTTTTTGGGCCACGCTGTTTATCCTACTCGATGTCCAGTTTACAAGCACTACCTGCGAAAGATAGTAGTTATGATTTGGACGAAACGAGTTACATTTCATCAGTGCATAATAACGTTTTCTACCGTAGCTTTTGCCTATCAGTTAACAGAACAAGTGAAATACACAAGATGAACAATTCCACGAGGTTCATCAAAATGTCCTGGATATGCAAACATTTATGTTTGCCAAACAGTATTCTTTTTTGATTTTGTAATTCTTTTCATTTAACGCTAAATTACGAATATATTTCTGTGTGTTTAAACAAAAATATACACGTATCCTCCAATATATTTCAACCCAGAGCATGGACTGTACCTGGTTTTGACCTCAACGCCGCATTCAATAACTTGGCGTCTCCCCTCGATCTCCTCCAGACACGAACCATTGTCCAATAAGAAAGGCAAAATGACGTGGAACAATGGCGGCGCGCATCGTCAAATATAATTGTTGGCAATTGTCTATTTGGCTTGTCATCGTATGTTATTTTGACCCTCATTCTTGATTGAAAAGATATTGGTAAAGCGAGTGATTGCTTCCCCAACACATCGCGGAACTTTTTTTTGGTATTCCGATCAGTACTTTAAAGGCACTAAATATCATTGTGGAAGCCCTAATTAAGAAATTGTCAAACACTTTGCTATCTACATATCTGACAGTGTTTGAATGGATAAATAAACACTCTAGAATACAAAACTTTATGCAGTTATGCTGGTACTTGTAAACTATGTGCAGAAAAAAAAATCGGCACATGAATTATTGTCAGCCGATGAAAATTCTGGAACACAGCAGTCTGATGGGGGGGGGGACTCTGGTCCCTGAATGATTTTCATCTTTTAAAAGCACTTAATTATCATTTTTGAACTGCATTTTTTTCAGGGCTTCATTTTTAGACCATGTCAGAGACACTGGTAGACAAGGGAATCATGCAGCTCAGATTTCTTAAACTGAAAACATTGTTATATGATGCCTTTAATACGAGCAACGTCTGTGCAGACAAACTCATCATAAATTGACATGTGCAAACGAAGGCCCAAGATCACTCTAATACCCATTTTCAATCACAGCAGCTCACTTATTTGCCCATGGTAAGTATGTGATCTTTGTTCAAGCTAGATTTAATCCTAGGAGGCCCAATGGGAAAATATGTACAGTGGCGGATTTAGTAAGGGAGGACGTGAACCTCCCTTGGATTTTTTTCTCTTGATTTTATTGTTCATTTTTGAACATTTTAATCAGCTAATGACAACTGGAGACCATGTGGGAGCATTCTGTATGGACCTTATTGAATTGTGTGTTTATTGTTGTTTTGTTCTTTTGTTTTGATTTATTTAATTGTTATTTTAACTTTTTTTTCACCATGACATGGATATAACTTGCTGCTGGCGGCACTCCCTTTTGAGAATTTCTGGTTACACCGCCAATTATACTTAAGGCCACTGGCTAACATTGACCACAGTTTAAGAAAATGTGAGCTACGTAATCCTCCATGGTCCACGTGTCTTTGATTAGGTCTAAAAATGAAGCCCTGGAAAAATTGCATGTCAAAATAATTATTTAGTGATTTAAAAGGGTGAAAATCCGAAGATGACCGGATTCACCTACCCATTTTCTCCCATAGACTTACTGTGTGTAGATTTAAGCTATTTCGTGCTCGGCCCGAGTACTAATGGTTAATTCCTTCATATCGTGTCAGTGGCAGCATAAATTCCCCAAATGTTGTATTCTAGTGTGTTCAGATAGCAAAGTCTGACAATTTTTTTAATTTGAAGCTCCACAATGTTAGCCTGTGTCTTTAAATCATACTGCGGACCAACAAAACAGCTTGTCATAGAAACATAACAATGGTGGTTCACTTAGTATTTCCTTTTCTCCCTATCATCAACTTAATATTGTTACACTCTGTTCCCACTGTGCTCATTCTTACACTTCCCGTTTGCTAGATACTTAACTGAATTAATACAATTTCAACGAATGTAGCTCATCATTATTATACGTGTGATAGTTTTGTCGGTGATGGGTGTGGTGAATGTATGGCGTTTAAAATGGTCTTACTGCAAATGTGCGCTGTCAGTACTTTACACGACATCCCTTTCCTAAAATAGGCTTTGAAAGCTAACATGTCTAACTTAATATCACTGTTATTATGTATTTAAATCCAATGCTTATAGCAAAAATTGTATTTTTGCCATAAATAAAATCTATTTTATTTATGACAATTTTCCATCTAGTTGTAAAGCGCTTCTATATATGAAAAGCGCTATATAAAATGGAAGTTATTATTATTATCAAAAGCAAGCATAAATCATCATGAATTTCCATTGGACATGTTGGACTGAAAGCAGATCTGACAAAAATTGTCTTTGCTGAATGGGGTAGTGATTATAGGACATGACCAGTTTAGTGGTCATTATGGGAACAATGTCTACCCTCACGGAGCCATTTTGCACGTGGTCACAATCTTATACGAAAACCATGGAGCCTACTAGTATTTCTTGGAGACCATGTTGCCATTATCTCGAAATCGTACGTCACTTTTGTCACAAATTTACTTATATCTTCTCTGATGTTTGTACTTTATCTTGCTATCAGGTACATAATATTTCATTTCTTCAAGAGGTCTTTTTCATTTTCCTACTCCAAATTCCTCAATTGATTCTGCCGCGGGAGAGGTTAAAATGTCATTCAATGTGCGTGTAGTTATAATTATGGAGACCGCTTTACACTGCATGTGATTTCTTCAATGTAGATGGAATATTGATCACTGGAGAGCTGCCCGTTTTATTTTTACCCCTTTGCTCATAAATTTCAGAGTGATATTTGCACTTCATCATGACCAGGACAATTTGGCAATTATAATGATGTTATTATCGCACTTCACTGCCCACGGATACCAATTATCGTTCTAATTATTTTATTATAGCATAGATTGTCTTTCACACATAGTCTAATATTCATTTTTTTGTGATAGAATTATAAATATTGAATGCGTCATATTATGTAGGAGTGGAATATACATATTTTAACAGTAACTTTAGTAGACATTTTAAATTGTTTACTGGAGTTTCATTACTACTTTATGGCAAACTCAAAGCTCCGTGGTCTTACCCTAAAGGGAAATGAATTGTTATTATTGATATGATATTTTTCGAACGGTGTATGTAATTATTATTGCATCAATTAATATTCCTATAGATTTGCATGCAAAATGTGTTTTTTTTCGTTACGATGTTCGTTTATGATATCAGTAGTTTCTATTTTAATTTGAGATCATCCATGTGTAATTGGATATGTGTAATAAGAGTATTCCCTGAATCTCAATGCAGCATTACAAAATCTCTGTGACAAATATGAAAATTTATGGCAAAATTCATTTTAAACAGCAGGCTTTGAACTACTCGATACCTGATAGTTGAGTTATTTTACAGTCCTGGACAAAAATTTGGAATATTTTTATTTCTTTGAGTAGCCCTGTTTTAAAGTGCAGATTTCTTACGAATAATGATCAATCACCCATGCAGAACAGATCTTTACTAAGTTCAAATGAACTCGACTCAGGGGTGGCGCCAGGGTAAAATTTTAGGAGGGGCGAAATCCGTCGGAAAAATAAATTTGCCTGCCAATTTTTTTATTAGCCCAACTGCAAGCCGAACAGCACCCGACAAGCTGGGTGCTGGGGGCCGACGACGACAAAAACATTTTTTGCCCGCCATTCTTTTACTAGCCAAATCAACAACAATACGG
>JZLH01S0043722.1:10000-12986 GCA_001188425.1 Eucidaris tribuloides
AAACAGTGTTGTAATAAGATTAGATGAAGTTTCTGAAGTGTTTCTTGCGATTATGTTATTAATATAAAAGTGGCAGCGTTCATATCTGAAGGGAATATCTCACACTTTGTAGAAGCAGAAGTGGATTTCACGAGAACCTGCCCTTTTTTTTAACGGAAATATTGACGTCTCAAACTCGATCACAAATTGAAGGATTTATGATTACATTATAATTGTGTCATACATAGAGAAATATATAAATAGTTAAATGTATGGATAGATAAATAGATAGACAGATATAATTGTCAGCGGTTTTTCATCCATCTTCTGCAAACACATGAAAATTCCTACAACAAATAAATAAATCAACCCCCCCCCCCCGAAACACAAATATATAAATACAGCATTTAAAAGTGCATAAGCATTGATTTTCTTATAAAACCAGCCGGGCCGGAAGTATAACGATAATGGGCTTTCTTTCCCTTTTATTTTCTTTTCACGTTTGGTTCTTAAGGGCTAAACAGACATACAACATTATTGCCTGTGCAGTCTATGTGAAGGCCAGACTAACCCATCTTCATATCACACAAAATAGTTGAATTATAAAAAAATAAGAGAATATTAGGCATCTTGGTTTTATAATACATGTATATGAATTAATATGTCATGCAAAGGGAGTTTTTAGATCCTAGGTATCCAAGACGTTTAACTTTAAAAGAAATCCTTGCTTTTTGACAATTGCTCGTTTCCCTCCAGATCTTTCGTTTTCAACTCGGTTGCCAAAATCCTAAACTTATTTGTTACCCTTTCTTAAGAGTTCGTTTGGGTATAGTCGCACCAATTAAATATGGCTACTTGCTCCCATTTTTGATAACCATCCACTATGTCCGTTTTCGATCAGAGCTCCTCCAAAAATGCATCTGAATAAGAACAAGTGGATTAGTAAAACTGTAACCATTCTGATCGCATCGACAATGGGAATACCTTTCACTTTAGACCATTTCACGTGTCATCACACAGTTACTCGTACAATATGTGGATTTATTCCAAGAGGTAAGATAGCAAAATTTACTAAGACATAACAGGGCAGAATCTAGCTGTTTGCTAAGTTGGGGGGGGACCAAACAATGTTTTGGGTGCGAAATTTTTTAAATAGCAATATATTTATGCTTTGCGCGCCGCAAATGCTGAAAAATTGTGTAATGTTTGATAGTGATTCTCTGTAAGTTTAGTGGGTTTAGTGTTTTGTACTGCTTTTTAAACATATTTTGCAATACGTTTTAGTTTTCCTAACATCTACTAACGCGATAAGATCATAAAAAGTTCACTTGGCAGCCCAAGGGGGGGGGGGGGGAGTGGTTAAATCCCCTAACCCCCATAGATCCGCTACTGTATAAGAATGTGTGTTCTGCCTCACTTTATCTCAACGTACATCAAAACCTAGTAGCATAAAACATTTGCCATACCGTGTCGGTTTCGTTAACGTCGAAGGTACAGAATAAAAACATACACATTGAAGAGTGTTTGATCTGTGGCACCGATTAAGGCCTTATCTTGTGGAGCTACCTCTATAAATTGATTTTACAACGGTTAACCCAAGCATTAAGGTGTGATGATGACTTCACGAAAAAAAATAACTACACTTAATTAAAACAGACCCCCCCCCTCAAAAAAAAAAAACCTATGTCCACAGGACACGGGTCCTTCCACTTAACGCACTCAGTAAGCATTTCTTAGTTCTTTGGTCTGTATCTTATTGTGATCTACCTACACATTAAAATTGTCAAAATCAGTCCAGTATCACACAATTTATTGTGTGGTAACCAATTCACATATATTATGAATATAATGAGCTGTGACCCTTGACCTTTGCCAGGGGGACTAGAAAATTCGAACTTGACGTGTATGTCAGTGCCTTGTACCAGTCCTTCAAACCCAAAATGCTTAACCCGTTTGAGACGATTTGAATTTACTCGTACTTAGTCTCCAACGGGTTAAAAGTCCGTCAAATAAAGTTTTAAGTTATCGTGCTGAACTTAAGTCGAATATAAAATGAGCTGTGATATTACCAGGCAAGTGGACTCCGAATTCTAAATTTACCTTTACTTTAGTGTCATCTACCTGCAGAGCAATTTTTCTTAAAGTATTGTTTAGTTATTGCGCGGAAACAACTCGGGGACGAACGGATGGGGCAATGCCCAATGCCCCCTACAGACTTCGTCTGCGTCCACAAAAGACAGATGGATGATAATTCCTTATACACATTCCTAGCTGATTTTTTTTTTCATCTGGTATGGGTTGGGGGGGGGGGGCATGAGTGACACAACAATCAAACTGCCCCTAAATGTTTATTTGACATAAAACATGTTTATGATGGATGTCATTTGCAACCCATCCTTAACTTGCTGGTAGAGTGCTAATTTATCATCGTCCTGTCGTGGTGTTTGGTCTGTAATCATATCCTGAATCAGCGCACTTTATTAGCATCGTCGATAAACTAGTATTTGCCGAATTGACATGTAAGCTGGGAATAATATTTGCTGACATTTGGTTCTACTGTAGTTCTATAAATGCACCTAATCCAAGATGTCCATTCAAAACACGTTGGACATGTACACAACAACTCACGTAAAACAGTCATTTGTCAAATTCTGATGGCTTACAATCACTCAGATTAAGACAAGAGCGTGGCTAGAACGTTTGTGAATTACTTAGAGGGTATTTGAATATGACCGGGAGGCAGTTTTTGGAAAAAAAAAGATATCTGACAACCCTCCAACAGACAAACATACATACAAACAAACAAACAAACAAACAAACAAACAAACAAACAAACAAACAAACGAACAAATAAGATAACACCAACGACAGGGAAATAACATAAACACGAACGAAAACAGGCACGCGATATAAACCAAACATGATAAATCAAACAGCGTAGGGGATTATTAACAAGGTCTATAGAGACAGACGGGTAAGAGTAGAGGCGGGAGGGGATAGAATAATG
>JZLH01S0043724.1:1838-31725 GCA_001188425.1 Eucidaris tribuloides
ATCTAGGGGGGGTCAAACTTGAACCCCCCCCCCCAGTAAAAACCTGGTCTGAAATAGCCCAGTTAAAATAGGGTTAAATGGTATTTCTTTTTGTGTCAGTATTATTAACAGTGAATTTTGAATGTGATGCTTGGCCTTTAGCACAGAAAATCAACATGCAGTTCAATAAACTATGTACAACTTGTAATTTGTATATCATGTTCTGTTTTTCCCCAGCAGCGCTTCACAAGCAGACACAAGATATTACAGCCGACATGGTGCCAGTCACAGTCAAAGGACGGACTCCCCTGTCTTGGAGACGGCCTGTACTGTAAGTTAAAGAGTAATAGTTTGCTGTGCTCTATCTTGAATATTCACGTATACATGTTTTCATTGTATCACAGAGAGCTGGACGAGGGCCTATCTCATAGTTTATTCAATCCTTTTCTGTCCCCTACTCTGGCCTGTTTTACTCTGTCCCTCGCTTTCCCACTATCCCTTTCTTTCTTTGCATCATGAGGGTACCTATTGTAGTTGTAATTTGTAGTACGTGTTAAAGAGGACCCAAACGTTAAATCCACTTATTGGGAGTTCTCCTGCATGGTTACTGATTTATCCTGTTCTTACATTAATTAGTACCTCATCATGTGTTTGCTATGACCATTCCATTGTGTGCATTGTATTTGAATATTGTATTATTTTGCCATGCAGAATTAATCAAATCAAATCAAATCAAATCAAATCAGTAACTTGGGTAGGGTTGTCACCAAGGCAAATTTCAAGGCATCATTTAACAATGTTTCCAGTATAAAAAATGTGAGCTTCACGATCTCCATGCTGTTGTTTTCTCTGATAGTGGCCAGAAATGAAGTCCTGAAAAAAATTGCAGATGAAAACAATCATCAACTGCTTTTAAAGATTGAAAATAAATGAGTGAGTGACTATTCCAGTTTTCCCCCATAAACTGCTGTGTTATATAATTTTTGTTCCGAGGTCATTAATTCATCTAATGAAATTTGCTCATATTATGCTAGTGACAGCGTAACTTGCTGAAGTTTTGTGTTCTCTAATGTTTATTTGGTCATTCCAAAAATCAGCAAAAATGTGGGAAACCAAATGTGTTTCACGTTTTGGATTTTGACCCCCCCCCCACGTTGTTGTTATTTATTGTATACAGGATTTTTTTTTTTGGGGGGGGGGTGGAGGGGGGTGGATACATGTATTTCCAGTATTTTAGTACCATGAGAGTTTGAATCAGAAGTGAGGTTAAAATTTGTCGCTGTTTCATGTTCGCAAATGTCTGTCTTTTCCAGAAAAATGTGAGAGATACCTGTGGAGAGGTGACCACATTTCTGAGCCAGCTTCTACAAGGGAAATACAGTAACGAGCAGAGTGCCTTGTGAGTTGGTATCATAAACCAGTCTTCCATGATTCATCATAGATATGGGCATATCATTGCTACCCTTCAAGAAAAAAAAATTGGTGATAATTGTCCTGAATTGGGCCTGCCCTACCCTTGACTTGATTAATACCCTCAAATTTTATTCAGGAAAATAATTTCTTTGTTTTGATCTGTGGTTATTTTGTTATTAATTTACATACACTTGTGAAAAGGTCATACTGAATACTGTGAGAAATCACTTGAAACGAAATGCTGGATTCAAGTTAAAAAAAAAAAAAGAATTCTGTTTGATCGACAAGTAAAATGGACAACAAGATGTGAAAATTATCCCATTCTCAGTTATGATTACCCATTTCTTACCCCTGTAATATAGCAAATGGCTGGAACAGTGTGAAACTGTGTGAAACTTGATGATGTCGTTATGTCCTGTTTTGAGCAAATGGCTTCTGATGTATTCCATTTGGTTATTTATATATCTCAAACTTGTTTGGTTATCTGTTTTTTCATGGTTTCACACAATTTCAAAAAACCTGATGTTCCAAGCTAAAAGGAAGATGTAGCCGGCAACTAACAGGAATAAGTTAAGAAAAAAATTGACATTGTGAGTACTGTGAGAATTATGATACATGGTGATCAAGAAAGCCTAAATAAAGGGTACTGTGTGACACTTACCCTCTGCAAGGCCCTATCAAATAGTAAATTTCTGTTAATTTTGCAGCTTTGCGAAATCTTCCATAGAACAAGATTGCCGAAACAGCTACAGAGGGGAGGAGCGTATTCTTGATTCAAAACGTGCATAAATTAATATGGTGCGATTAACACGTGTTGGGTTGCATGCATCGGTCATGTCGGTCAGCTCAAGGCCGGCACACATATGATCTGATTGGTTGGGAAGAACTGACAGTTACCACAAAATCTTTCTTAATTAATTTCTGTTAGTTGCTGGCTACATCTTCCTTTAAAGGCAAGGTTCATCCTGACATCAAGTTGGTTTTAATCAAAGCAGAACAATGAGCGAAACATATTAATGAAAGTTTGGCGAAAATCCACCAAAGAATAACAGAGTTATGAAGTTTCAAAGTTTTAAATTTGTGACGCCACATGCGAGCAGCTCCCCATATGTCATGTAATATAAATTTCATAAAGTGCATTTTTTTAATAGTTCATGATAATTGAATGGGTTTTTTTCATGGTTACATGTGTGGAATAATGTTTCTGATAATATATTGAATGCACAGGTAAAATAATTTTCAAATTTCTGAGAAAATGGAACTTTTATGGAATGTATATCACATAACATATGGGGAGATGCTCGCACATGGCGTCACAAATTTAAAACTTTGAAACTTCATAACTCTGTTATTCTTAGGTGGATTTTTGCCAAACTTTCATTAATATGTTTCTCTCATTTTTCTGCTTTTATTAAAACCAACTTGATGTCAGGGTGAACCTTGTCTTAAAGTTTTAGATAGTATGAAAATAAAAGAAAAATGATGTAGAAATAAAGTAACAATAACATAATATCCGTCATGATATGTTGAATGTCTGTTGTATACTCTGCAGACAAAAAGCTAAAGACAAGATTTGGACCCACATCGAACAAGTGATGAGTGAGAGCTCTCCTCAAGATGTTCTCCAGTCCCTGGCAACCATCACCATGGAAACAGCCAGTAATCTCCGGCAGGCGACCGCCAACATTAACATCGAGAAAGATGCAGAGGACCTGAGGTATAACATTCAACCTTTTAACTAGTGTTGCACGACTAAGTCGCCAAAATTCGGAGTCGCGACTGTCTGCAAGGAGTCATGACTCCGACTTTAGGAATGCAAGGGTAGACTCTCTGGATCACTGTGAAAATATTGATGACAATTAACATTGCAGTCTTTTCAGTTCATTATTATGTAAAATCGTGGCCAGTTCAGTTCAAGTAAAGACATATATGGGGTATATATTCAGGTTGTTGAACTGAAATCATTGAAGGAGGACACTGAACAGTCACTGTATAGGCTGTAGTGTGATTCTTTTTACCCATTGATTATGCCGACAGACCCAAACGCCGAGAGTCGCCAAATAGTCGGAGTCGCGACTTTTAATGGCCGACTAGTCGACTCCAAAAAATCCTGGAGTTGTGCAACACTACTTTTAACGACTGCCAGAAAGATCCCCCACCCCTCCCTGGCCTTCCCAAAATACTGCTTTTGTTTTAGATTTCCAGTCCTGATTCTTGTTGTAGCTGGCATCCACGAGTTCTGGCTTGTCTCTGAACAGAGTAACACATGTTCACAACCGTGACTGGTTCACAATCCACAAAAGAAGGCTTTATCTGAAGACTGAAGTTTTCCATTTTACAAATGTCATTTTCCGTTTTTCTCCACATTGTAATTTTGCAAATTTCTGACTTGAAAAATTTTGAAAAAAAAAATTACAAATAATGTTAATTAAGCTTACTGTTCACTAGTTGTAGGTGTCCCTGGATATCCCAATTGTACCTCAGCATTATTACAACTGCTTTGTATGTTCGTCATAGAGATTTTTGCGGCGATTAGTTAGCAAATGTTTGTATTGGGAAAATTACAGCTCGACTAGTGCTGGCCGATATTTTGATAATATCAAAATTATTTGATGTTGAGCAAATATTGAATACTCGATAATGATCTCATGATTACTTCAAAATATCGCCTGATTATTTCAAAATATTGCCAGAGGTACGATATGGCTTAAATCATCATCGATTATGAAAACCTGATGGGGTAAATGCATGCTCTGCAGTGGGAAAGACTGCACACAAGTGCTACTGCCTGTAATCATATAGACAGAAACAGGGAGGTGGGATAAAAGCGAGACCTCCATGTTGTTGAGCTTTCAAACTTTTGGTATCAAGAGCAATAGTGCATTTAGGGTAATTAACAACAAAATATAACAACTCTGTCAACACACTGCCCACCAAAAATGCCATTTATAAACAATTGGCACTAAGAATCTCCGAACTAGTTACACGAGGGTCTACAGAAAGCAACTTTGTTTTGACTACGTTTTGATAACAGCCCTACAGGGTGCACTGTCAATTTAAGCCTAAAATAGATGTATCTTACTCATCACAAATCTGTTTTTCAACTCGGGCGATATATTGTGTTATCCACAATATTTTACCCACGATAAATCAAATGAGGTTTAGATCAAATATCCCCAGCTGTACGCTCGATGTCCACACAGCGCACACTATAATATGCACAGTCAGTAAGCAATTCACGCGTAGTCATGGTATATTTAAAAGTGAAAGGGTAAAATCACAATTGTGCCACTTTTTCTACAATCCCTAGTAAAAATGGCACAATTGTGATTTTACCCTTTTGTTGTAACAAGTTATTCTCAAGATTAAAGCAAGCAAATTAAACGGAATAAATGACATAAAAAGCTAAGACTATGCTCTTGACGTTGATGTCACAACAGTATTTCAAATTGCCAAAGAGGGCGCTTTTTTGAGACCTGCAGCACATTTCAAAAAAATATACAAGAGAAAAGCTCTTTGAAAGTTAGGATACTGCTGTGACACATGCTTATGTCAACATCAAGGACATAGTCTTAGCTTTCAAACACTGTTTGCTCTGTTTTATTTGCTTGTTTTAAAGGCAGGGGATCTCTTTTGCATGCCTAGAAATAACATTGTGCAAATACAATGGGATTTAGAAGAAAATGCCATCTGGGAACCTTTAGCAAAATAAAGGAGCTAGAAACTCAGTTTTAGTGGAATTATAGTGACCGTTAGACTCTGATTTGAATTTTTTTCTCGCGAGAAAAAAATTCCTATCATAGAACGTACACTAAACGGCTATTGTTTTTCTTTCGCATTTTTCAAATTCTAGGCAAATCATTGACCCCCAGATTTCACAGACATGCCCTTCATCAATAGCCTAAGGGCATGGGTTATCTTTTCCTGGTCTGCGGGGATGTTTGCAAATGAGATCCACTGCCTTTAATCTTGAGATATGTTTAGCTAACAACAAAGGGGTAAAAATCACAGTTATGCCACTTTCACTGGAAGAGGGTGATTTGTGATGCCACTTTCACTGGAAGAGGGTGATTTGTGATTTTAGCTTTTATTTGTCAACCCCTTGGGCTCGATGCTGTATGACACTGTTGTTCATTGAGAGACGACGCGATATGCACATGGCTGGATTTGAAGGGAATATAAACCCTTGTTTTCTTATAAAATCATTTACAGAATATTTATTTTCTCACTTTATAGTGGTCAAAAATGTGTATTTTTTGGGACAGACGCATGGAGCAATAAAACTCTACCGCTTATCCAGTGTTTGACCAAAATTTTTGTTATATTTTCTGGGCTTCTGTAGAAGCCCGTCGTCTCTGAGTGTGCAATATACTGGGCTTCTGTACAATCCCGTCGTCCCCAAGGGGTTAACTAAACATATCTCAGCGCCAGGATTAAAACAAGCAAACCGAACAAAACAATTGCATTTGAGACTTTGCCCGTGATGTTGACATAACCATCACGTCACAACACTATTTATTTATTAAGAGAGCACTTTTCACTTGCACAATTTTTTTGAGACACGCTGCACAGTACTTTACACTCCGTACTCCCCAGAATCTTGAGCACTGACACCCTTCTTCCTTTTGCTCCAGGTTCAAGTACGAGTCTAGTTCTCTGTCCCCTGCTGTGGCCCCCACCAGCTTCAGCAGCCAACAGCTACAGAGTGTTCACCAGATGATAGAGGTGAGAATAAGAATGCTGCGTTGTGATACGGGTGGGGTGGGAGGGGGGAGTAAACGGTCCAGTCACCCGGCGGGGGGGGCGTTAAACAGGTCCAGTCACCCCGAGGGGGGGGGGGTGGGTTGTACTTGCCTATGACCTGTTAGGGAACGGGAGTGTGCGCTTAATAGGTTGACCTTTTTCGCAAAAAAATCCTTAACATGGGTATGGCTGTTGGGAAAAAAATCTTAAACATGGGTCATGATTTTGAATTTTTACGATTTACATAATATTTCGCCGCCTTATTCCAACGCTAAATGCTAAAAAAAATGCCACTTTTCTTAATAAAAACCTTAATAATAAGCGTACATTTTTCGCCAAATGACCTTAAAAAGGGTCGGGTTTTCCCGACTTCAGCCGCACACCCCGTCGGAACCAAATCTGAGTACCCCCCCCGGGTCACTGACTTGTGTATTTCAAATATTAAGAGCGCAACAACAATTAAATGGGCCTTCTGATTAAAAAAATAAATACACTTTGCCGACAGCAGCAGCATTCTAATGGAGATGCTAATTTTTCTGCACACTTATGTAGAGGGCAGTACAGATTTACCAAAGGATAAGCTGCAAAAAAAATGACATAATGTGTAGATCTGGGTTTGTAAGAGAAATTGGCTGGCCACCGTAATATTTCTTCTGTGTTCGTTTGTTAAGAAGTATTTTGTTATTTAACAACCAAACAATAGGATTCTGTGAAACTCCTCTTTTGATGTATATTTAAAAACATTTTAGTACATTGTGATTTGTTATATTGTGTTGGCGTTTGGTATTATATTGAGAGCAGAATGCTCGTATATTTTGCTAAAACATCTTATGGCAACGTTGCTTTCCAGTGAAATAGAAGTATGTTTTGTTGATAAATACAACGGAAAGCAAGCAGCTATCTGAATTACTTTCAACAAGAGGCCGAAAAAAAGATCGCACAGAGCCTGCGAAGGTGGACAAACAAGCTGACAGAAACTCAGTGTCAGCATCAGGCAAGCTAGCAGCCATGTCAGCGGCACCCAGGGCACTGGACCTAGCAGGGAAATCAGAGAATTTTCTGCCTTTTCAAGTGCGAATGAACCCAAGAGTGTCTGTTCTGCTCTATCAGAGAAACACAGGACCATAAAGAAGGAAATTGCGTGAATTTTGAACAATTGGATTCAAACCAGTCCAAGATTATTGTTTCGAAGTTTATTTAATCCATGTTACGGGGAATTCTTACCTAGCGCAACTCTGCAACTTTTTAGTACAAGTGTGCCGGGTAATGGTTCCAACATTGATTTGTAGCACATATTTCGACAATTTGCAGTTTTCTGAAGTGTCAGTTGCGAAAGTAATTAAATTCTTTTTAAAAAATAAAAAGATTCATGTAGCATCATTCTTCTGGATCATAGTTGCACAAGGGTTAGAGCACACTGAATATCTGATTTTAAAGACAATGAGAATACGCATGAAAATTGTGTATAAACAATGGGAGTTCTCACAACTTTCATCTAAAAATGGTAGAGTTGTCAGTTTAGAATCCTCATAAACAAGGATTTGATAACTTTTGAACAATTATAAACTCTTTGAACCATTCAACCAAATTTGTCCAAACTTTCATTATTTCCTCTTGTAGTTGTTCTGTATTCTACGAATGCAGGAGACATCCAGGTTTCATGTCCACCTTAGTACTGGCGTAGTAGATCATTATTTAGCCACGTTTATTGATTATTTCTGTTTAATTCAAATTACAGGGTTCATAGAATGATGCACGACATTACCCCGGGATACCGTTGTACCCCAGTGTAGCACGTTGTAAAGCACCCTCTTGTGTCCAAAAATGCATTTTCTGCAATTACAATCACTGAGATCAATGGTTATGATGCAAAGGCTGTGCAAGTGCACAACAAAAAGACATAAACTTACGAAAAGTGGGATGAAAATGAAGCTAAAGTTGTTATTTTCACACTACAAACATAACTGTTACGTAGTTTTGTAATGCAGGGCACAGTGCTAAAAAAAAAATAATAATTCAACAAAATGGCTGATTTCTAGTTGGCAACCCAGTGTACCATTTATGCCATCAAATGTACAGTATGTAGTTCAGTGCATTTTTGTGAGTAGTTAATGAATTCAACAAAACATTTATATTGACTAACTTGTTTGTCTGCATTTAGAAAGCTGTTAAGTACCGAACTGGAGCTGGCGTCATCCGTAGCAGCCTTCCAGTGCCTTCGCTCCATGAAGGATAATCTAGCCGAGACAGCAGCAACAGAAGGGAAGGAAAAGGACGCCCTCTACGCCAAATATCAGAAGATTCAGGATTTTAAAGGTCTTAGTGTAAGTTGATTGCTAGCGTTGATTTGGGTTGACCTACCATGATTAACATGCAGCGCTGATGCACTAACTATTATAGAGACTAGCATGCCATGTTTGTGTGTGCAGAATTTGAATTTAAGACAGCTGTTGAACCACTCTGATTGCTAGACCTGATTGATGTATCCAAGCCTTCAACTGGTCCTACTTTTCATCCTTTTTCCTACTTTTTTGTGAAGATCCTAATTATCTTGATATTTTTCCCCCTAGGAATTTTTATTTTCCTACTTTTTCCTACTTTTTGCCCCCCCCCCCCAAAAAAAAATCCTGTGCGATACGTTTAAGGTTTGTTTGGGGTTGAGTAGTCGTTACAGGTTGTTGCTGAGTGTACAGTAAATACCATCATCACCTGCTTGTGAAGAAAAATGTGTTTCCGTGGATTTCCGCTTTGTTGCCAATCTTAGAATTTTTTTCCAGGTATTCCACATGTTTTGATTTTCTTCGGGTTAGTACTCCAAACACTTCTTATAAATATCCTACTTTCCTACTTCAGTGGATTGAATCCTACTTTTTTCCTATTTTTGGAGAAGTGTGCCCCTAATTTTCTTCTACTCTTTCGACCAAGAAGAGTTGAAGGCCTGTGTATCATCTAGTGAAAACTGAATACCTGCTGATTAAAGCTTACAAGGTCAAAAACTCACACCAGCGTAGGTGGACAATTACAGTTGGACTCTGTCAAATTCAAAATTAGTATGTGAAAGATGGTACATCTAATGTCTGAAACCTAGACTACCTTTACGTAATTCACCTTTAGCAATGACCCGATTGTAAATAATTTATCAAATAGATTTTTTGTTCTCTTAGTTTATATTTAAAGTTGTAAAAGCGGCATTGATCATTTGTGAAATTGAAATGCGCTATATAAGAATCAATTGTATGTATGTATGTATGTTTTCTAAAACTGCTACAATCATGTGTATTCCTAAATTTTGACCACTTCATTTGTATGTACATATTTAGTTCGATCAAATCTGGGTAAAGACTGTTCATGTGCAAATCAGAAACATAGCCTTTGAGCTTTCTCATTACAGTTATGATAGTACCAGCTTACAATCTTATTCTTTTGAAATATATATCAATGATGTTTGCACCGTTGAATTTGTGTGTGACCCGACTGTAAGATGTGTACATGGGTGAATAACAGTATGAAATCAATCACTTGTACTTGTGGTTTCCATTGTACAGCATGTCTCAGAAGAAAAAAAAATCCATCTCATAGACCACAATATAATTACCAAAATCAAGTTTTATACTGAATTATTTAGAAAGCCCACTTATTTTTGTATTTCCTGTGAAAATTTCAAAGGTCTCGCTTCATTGATTTTGAATACACAGGGTCTTATGTAACAGCGGTGCTTTCAAGCTCATTCCAAGTTTGATAAAAAGAAATGCACACCACAGACATACTATACCAATGTTCTTTTTTGTTATTAAGTAACTAAAGTCAAATTCATTCACCTTTCTGAATGGAAATCAAGCAAAGTTGAGTTTCACTGGTTATGTTTGCTTTCACAGAGTGTGTTACACTTATGGTTTGTCCGTCAGTGTCCAGTTTGTAATCTTTAGTGTCCTCCTGCACATCTTTCCACTTGATTCCCATTCAGGTTGATGCATTGATGCACTGCAAACTTGGAATGGGCTGAAAAGAACTACTGCTACATATCAGACTGTATACTCAAAACCAATGAAGTGAAACCAATGAAAGTTTCACAAAATTTAGAAAATAAAATGAGCTTTATAAATCTGAACACTGACTTCAGAATGACACTTGATTTTGGATTTAATTTGGCAGTCTATCAGAGGGACTTTTTTGGGGGACACGCGGTATTGTTGCATTGCTGTTAGGATTATTGAACAGAGATATATAACAGATGCTTGATGCCATACCGAATGTGATGATAATTTTGCCTCTTTCATGTTGTATTCTAACTATGTAGGAACAAAAGCAGAATCTAATTCAGGTGTTGGTGAGGCAAAATATGGATGCCAGAAAGAAACTGGAGGAAAAACAGCAAGAGGTAGGTCGCATAAACTGACATTGTCACAGGCACAAGGGAGCAACTTGTTTGTTTGTTTGTTTGTTTGTTTGTTTGTTTGTTTGGTTTTTTTTTGGGGGGGGGTGATGAACATGTATAACACCGGAACAGACACTTTTAATCTATCCAGATGTTACATACATTCACTCGAAGCAGTAGCTGTGATGTAACACACAATTTCTCCTAATATTTAACTAACATGTAGTCTATCTTTCCTACACCAAATCAAATAATTTATTATACTCGGGATTTAGCTATAGAGTGAACATATGAAACAGTACATACATAGCAGTGTTATTGACTTGTCTGTTCTTCAGGTGTTACATACCTTCTGTGGAAATTAGAAAGTATAAATATAAACATTCTTTGGTACAAATATTAAGGATAGACTATGACCCGATTTACACCAAGCTTTTAGGCCGGCCTTGGGCCGGCCCGAGGCCGGCCTAAAGCTTCGTGTAAATGCAAAGGAGGCCCGAGGCCCTCCCCAATTTGGGACCGTCTCGGGCCGGCCCGGCCTATCTTCGGTGTAAATGGAAAGGAGGCCTCGGGCCCCCAATTTACCACGCGATTGGACGTTGTTACGTAATACACAATGCCCAAACAATGCCCGCACCGTACTTCCGGTGTATGCAGGGGTGCGGGTAAACCATGAATCAAGCCAATCAAGCCAACTATCGTAAATTTGAAAAAAGACAACAAAATACATCAAGTATTACATCCGTTATAGGTCTCCTTTTTTTTTATAGTGTTGCTACGAACTGCATCAACTGTATCAACATCAGCATTACACGATCTGAAAAATATTACTGTTTATTACTTCACAGTCTCATTCCAACATTTTTTTTAAAGTCGACCCTCTTACGAGAGACAGGGATGTTAATCACGCATGAAAAAAACAATGCGGCGAGTTTTGGAAAGGGGGCCTCTAGGCCGGCCTAATATTTGGTGTAAATGCACAAAATTGCGGGCCTCGGGCCTCCAATTTAGGCCGGCCTCGGGCCGGCCTTTTGGTGTAAATCGAGCCTATCTCTCCTACATTAATTTCAACAATTTATTTTGTTTTGTGTGAACATTTCTTTTAAATTTTAACATAAGATCACTTTCCAATTAGTGGACCCCTTACCATAAAAGACCCCAATTGCAATTTATTTTGTGGCGATGGGTCATATGTCATGTGTTCAATATCACCTGTACTATTACATACACATGTTTTGGAGTGTACATTCATTTGTTATAATTCTCTGAATTTTCATCCAGTTGGAAAGGTACATGAACAGCAAGCTGTGCAGTCACAAGGCGGGGACTGTTGCCATGACAACCCAGTTGAAGGACAGGGTGACCAAGGAGGTAGAACGGTTTGCCTCATTGCCGATCCACCTACTACAGGTTACGACACTTGACAGGTATGTTAATTTGGGTCATTTAGAGGGGATTTTTCAGTCACAAAATTAATATTTCACCTGTAAACGAAGTTTGAAGGGGGAATGAGCGATAAATTGGCCTGTGTTGTCATTCAGTGTGATAGTTTAGTCAGATTGCTGTATAACACGTTGAAGCTGTCAGAATTTAGCAAGCTATTCCACACATTTTTCAACATGGTTTTTCATTTGCAAAGCTGTATTATTCACACACTTCCAAGCTCAAAAGCGTGGAGAAATACCCGTGGATGAGGGATGTCATATAAAATGGGTCAAATGGCTTAAAGGGATGCGCCGCTCGTAATCCGTGTACGTTCAATACCATTTGCTTGCCCCTATTGCAAGGCTGCGCGTAACAACAATCGTGGAGCTGCGAACAGAATTGCCATTGAAGGTAGGGCTGTGTGCAGTTCGCCTTTCTTCGGTTGAATGCGTGCTGCATAAGGACATGTACACAATTCGTGTGTGCTCCTTTTCCGAAAGAACACGGGCATTCCCGAATATTACCCGAGCCGGGCCAGCTCTAAAACATCACGATATGCGACTTTTCGGTCCCTTTAACACCGCAATATCCTGATGGAAAAGGTTGATATTTGTCCCGTGATTTCTCAGCTAGTTCTACTTGCTCCTACTTTTTTTCCTGCACAAGGAACACCTCTGTCCTTAAAAAAACAACACCTTCAATCTCCATTTTAATCTGCTTTATTTTGCCTCTCCTATTCATCGTCCTTAAAGTACCACGTACGTAAACACCGTTCCCCGTGCGCGTGTCTATGAGTGAAGGATGTCGACAGGAGAGTCGTTTTCAGACCCATGTGAACTAAACACTGAGGGCATATCGTATTTCAAATACCACCAGTTGGTATCTCAACAATCCACTCATGCATGTTTGCTAATCTATAACAGCCTTTGGTAAATACTCTCCTTTCAACATTGTTTCTACCAGTGGAGATAGTGTTCCAGTTTGTCAACTGTCAATCAACAGACTGACTGACCAATCACCATCAGCAGGGGGCGGAGTCTTACAGGAAGTCCTCAAAGTCCTAAAGTTTCCATTATACAAGGTAAGATTTCATATGAAGTTGAATACTTGAGAAATGACCTCATTGGCTCTGTTTGAAAGATTGATAAGTGTAAAAGTTTCTACTGTGTAAGGTGCAATTTTCTGTGAAGTTTCATAGTATAAAAATTTACCTATGGACTTGGTTCCTTTTTGAAACGTTGGTGTACAATAGTCACATTGTTTTATTCTTCTGTGTGGTCTGAAGCAAGGTTTTTGATATCGATTATCTACATGTATTTTGGAAATACGTGACATGTGGGAGCAGTAATATAAAAAAGGTACTTGTATGTATGGTTAATATTTGACATTGGCTTATTTTCATGAATAGTGCAACTAAACCATGAAAATTTTCACTTTACAGTATACCTACATATAAACGTACTAAAATTGTGAAAATAATTCTCCCCATCTTGAGGGAAAATTGCAAAAGTATATGTACAACAAATATATAGCACATTCAGGAACCTAGAGGACTATTTGATTGTAAAAAAATTTCTGTCAGAATTCCCCATTTCCTTGGTTTCTAGGTGAAAGCTCATAGTATTAGTATTTGTCTGTCGTTTAATCTTGTGTCACAGTAGTCGTAGTTATTCCTTGTCGGCGAGATAATTTGTAGTGATATTTCATTATAAAAGGAGTGTCCTACTGTTTTCAATTACAACAGGACAACTCCCCTTGAGGATAACTCCCCTGGGGGACAACTCCCCTCTAGCATAACTCCCCTGGGGACAACTCCCCTCAAGGATAACTCCCCTAGGGACAACTCCCCTCGAGGACAACTCCCACATCAGCTCAGATTTTGAAAACTAAACATTGTTAAGTGATAGGCTAACATTGTGGAGCTACAATTTAAAAAATTGTCAAACTTTGATATTTGAACTACATAGTAGTGATCATATGGACAAATAAACACCCTAGAATAAAAAAGTTTGGAAAGTTACACTGCCAATGGCAAGTTATGCATGAATAAACAATTAAAACTCGGGGCGAGTTTAAATAGCATAGGTGTACACACAGTAAGTGGATGGGAGAAAATGGGCTGGTGAGTCCGATCAACTTACAATTTTCACTTTTTTGAAGCACTAAATTATCATTTTGAAATACAATTTTTTTCAGGGCGTCATTTTTAGACCTTATCAAAGACAATGGTAGCATGGGGAATCATGTAGCTCAGATTTTTTCGACTGTGGTAAATGTTAGCCAATACCTTTAAGTTCCTCCAGGGGAGTTGTTAGATGAAATTGTCCCAAGAGGGAGTTGTCCTCTGGGGTAGCTGTCTCCTGAGGGAGTTGTCTTAGAACTGTTGTCTACTACTATGATGCACCTCAAGTACTCAATATCCATCTTCAACATCTGTTTTGGTATCAGGCCCCGGAATGTCTTCTGTCCTTCCTGATTGACGTCAAGGTGGAGATGGCTGACATTCAAGGCATCCTGGCTTCTCACAAAGTCCTTAGTTGCTATGGAGACAGTCAAGAAACCGGCACGGACATCATCAAACACATACAAGGTCAGACTAAAATATGGCTATGACCCCGCAGTACCATAGGGTCATAACTCCTCATTTTTTTTGCCTGTGATATCTTGGCCCTTACATGGTAAAACGGTTAACATTTTGACATTTTTAGATAAATATGGATTTCTAGTAATTTGCTGATGTTCTTTCTATTTCTTTTATTGAGAAGTACCCACATTGCTTTATTTGAAGATAGAAGATAACCTGGGGCTTTTGTTACATTTGATGTCCAATTGTCTGTCCTCCTCTACTTTGTCCTTCTTGTCTTTTCCCTTTCTTTCTTCCCCACCAACTCCTCTTCTTCTTCCTCTTCTTCTTCCTCCTCTTTCTCTTCTTCCTCTTCTTTTTATCCTACAACCTCCTCTTTTTCCTCTGTCCTCATTCTCAAAATCATTGCTGTAATTGAAAGGTAGTATTCTAATATTCTTGACCACTTTTGTAGGCTTGTGTCAGGAAGTGCAGGTTCACGACGAGGAACAGACGCGGCGACTTCTACCGCTGCTACAGACACGATTGAAGGAATCGTCCCAGGCTCTGAACCACTGCATCAAGGCAAAGGACCATCTAACAGCATGGTAGGTGTGGGATCGGAAAGGGGGGGGGGTTGGTCCAGATGATGTGGGTGGGGTGGGTGGGGGCAAGGTCATATGCAGCTGGGATGCCAAGCTCAAATTTTAACAAACATTTTTTTTTTTATCGGGGGGAAGGGGCAGATTTTTTTCTCACTTGGTAGTTTGTGTTATGCCAATAACATGAATCACCGTGCCTAATTTTAACTCACTTGAACAAATCATGATTTGTTTATTTATTTGTTAATTATTCATTTCATAATATTTTACCAGGTTGCCCATTCATATTTGGGTCTGATCTCCCATGGAGACCTAGCATAAAATCCATTGAAAATAACACATTATGATAATTTAGATTGAATAACAAATGTGCATCAGGAGTTCAAAGCAAAGTAATGCACAAAATAAACTATAGTACAATAAAGACATAAATATAATTAAACTAAAATACCAACAACAAAACGATAGCATTAATGATATTTCAATATAGTTACAAGTTAAGTTGGCAAATATTGTACATGTGATAAGTAAAATCAATGTTTTGATAAGAGATATGCTTTATTTATATTCATAGTTGTTTGATTAGATATGATTGAAACATCTATGCATAATATATTCTCATAGTCGGGGACTGAAGCGGATTTAAAACCTGGATTACTACTATAATTATTGAATAAATATTTCTTTAAAATTAAAACTAGTTTAAAATGGTTAAGTGTGACGGACGTTACCCTTGAGTTTCATTTTATTTCATTTATTTCCACTTTTCAAAACAAAGCGAAAACATTACAATTTTGGTGGAAATATAAATAAGCTATACAGCTCAAAAAGCGCCTTAACAAATAAAAACCAAAAATAGTTACTAAAACAGAAAGAATACAAACATTATAAACTTCGATTTGCAATGCAGAAGAAAAATCTTTCAGACAAAAAAGGGATTCGCTCACTCCATAATTTTTGATTCATTCGTTTTCTTGTTTTGGGCGACACGGTGAGAGCAGCCGCGCAGCATTCTCGAACTCCATGGTCAAACAGTGGATCGGACTACGGTGATCCAATCAGTGACCTAAGAACAAATGGACAATGGCCCGCAACACAAACTGAGACAAGATGGACAAAATGATGGGCCATAACGTCTAATTTGGGGGTCGGGGGGCGGAGGGGGAAGATGGAGTGGGGGAGGGCAGTGGGCAGGTGGGCAACAGCATGGCACATTGATGTATTCGGGACGCTGACTGGATTTCGAACCACAATACAGCATCAGGGTTGAGGCAGATGGACGAATGATTGGCCATAAATGTAATGGGGGGGGGGGCTGGAGGAATGGGGAGGGGGCAATGACATGTGGGAACAGCAATGGTAGCATTTAACGCCATGGGTCATGATTCCAATAGTGAATGGATAAATTGACAATGGCAACAACACAGCTGAGGCAGATGGACAAATGATGGCACCATAGGTGTAACCAGTGGGTGGGGGTGGGGTGGGGGAGGGGGCCATAACAGGTGGGAGCAGCCATCGCAGCATTTAATGCCATGGGTCAATATGCCAACAGTGGGTGGACAAATGGACAATGACCAAAACTCCGCTGAAGCAGATGGACAAATGATGGGACACAGGTGTAGCCTGACAAGGGGTTGGGGGTGGGGGTGTGGTGGGGGTGGGGAGGGAGCAATGGCAGGTGGGAACAGCTATCGTTAATGCAGTGTGTAGCTGAGAGTACTGTAACTACCATCATGACCTGTATGTGAAGGAAATTTGTTTCCGCAGATTTCTGCTTTTTCGCCAAGTTTAGAATCCACATGTTTCTATTTTCTTTGGACTTCTTTTAAATATCTTACTTTCCTCCTACTTCGGTGGATTGAATCCTACTTTTCTCCTACCGTTTGGAAAATTTTGCTCCTAATATCCTCTTACTTTTTTAACCTAGCAAAGTTGGTAGCCTTTGACTTTTTGAACCCAACTCAACGTTTTCATGTGTTTGCACAAAAACTACCGTTGTGAATTGTTGTTCCTTTTGTGGTGACGGATCTCAAAGAAGTCATTAAAATAATTGAGACAGTAAAATGTATTGAATTAGAATTCCAATCAGACAAAATAATATAAAATTGTCTACACTTAATTGTACCTAAGTCGTACAACTTTTTTTGCATTTGAAAGTAATTGAAATGTTACTATGCACAGAATGCAACAGTACTTCACTTAAAGTTGGTGAAATATGTACATAAATGTAAATTTAAAGCAACTTATTTGTAGGATATTAAAATGTGTTTATATAGATTGTGTATAAAAAAGCTATGTGAAATGCTATTAAAAATTTACCGCACTGAAATTAAAATTACATGCATTCAAGTTACGTTAGTGATGTCTCATATTTTGCAATGAATCCAGGTGCTGTTTTAGTCTCGCCTGCATAGCAGAAGTGTGACATATGCACTGTTTTTCCGACGGCGATGGCCTCAGCAACTGGTTAATTTTTATTTTTTTTTATTTTGGGTATATATTTGAAAGTATAACTTTATTCCATGTAACTTGGACAAAAGGGTTATGAAATATCACTAGTCATTTGATTAGAATTATAGGTACAAAGTCGAGGTCAAAGGTCATTCAGGTCAACAAAGTTAGACTATGTTGTGGAGTCAACATAAATCATCTGAAAGTTATTTTGTAGTGTGCCTTTCAATGTTGAAAAACGTTTTTGTGCGAAATGTTGTGCTAATGGGACCTAATGTAACATTCTCATTCACTGTGTCACATAATATGGAAACCCTCTCTTTAACCCTACTCATGCTGCTTTTTTTTCTATGCATATCGGGGTGGGGGGGGGCCCTGATTCCCCACCCCCCCCCCCAAGATCTTGGTCGTGACGCCAGACGCGCAAAATCAGCACGCATGTCGCCCATCATGTAATTTACAAGACTGTATAGTTAATTACCCAGAATTAATTCACATTGATTAATTATGCTAATTTATTCATAAAATCATAATTAAGCTGTAAATCACTTATTAAAGCTCCCAAATGCTAAGTTTTGGGTCTAGACACTCTTTTTAGTGTTCTTAGCAAGTGTACTTGAAAAAAATCCGGAATCAAAATGGATTTCCTATATATTTTATTTTATTTTTTTTCTTATGTATTTCTTTGTTTTTTTCATCCTTTTGTTTTCTATTGTTTTTTTGATTAAATTTATCGGGGATACTTTTGTGATCATAAACAGCACAAAATTAATTAATTTCAACCAGTAAAAATAAAAATAATCATACATTTATGAATTCTGGCTGAAACACAATTTGTATTGAAACTGTAGACAAAATCCCGTTTTTGAGCGATTTTTGGGGTGACAAGTACATAATGTTATGTAACTTCGGAACCACGTACCCGGACGTCACAAATATGGTCTCGAAAGATGCGCGAGATTCGAGAGAAAAAAGTCATGAAACGCCGTGGCAACTGCTTTGCGTGTTGCAGACATATTGCGCGAAACGTCTGGGGCAGGGGTGGGGCCGATTCCGCCCCCCCCAGCCTTTTCAGGGTTAAAGATGAACGAAGACAACTGTGAAAGTTTGAACTTTGAACAAATTTGGCAGAGCCATGCAAGAGTAATGAATTTTCCACATTTCATTCTATTCTTTTCAGCAACCCTGGTTCTTTGTGTGATGAGAATGTGAAGAACTCATTAGCTTTATACACATATTTTTGCAAATTGAAATTTTTCTAAGATGTCAGCTCAGAGCTGAAAGGTAACCAAATTCTTTGAAAAAAAAAACCGTGCAGAATCATTTGTTTTTATGGCATGACGTACTTAAACAAAAACATGAAATTAGATTTTTGATGACAAAATGAGAAAAAATGAAAATCTGTGTACCAATCCAATGGGGAGTTCTCCAAAATGTCCTCACACAAAATACTTCACATTGAGGTTTGAATGAAAGGTTACAAATTCATAACTGTTGAATTGCTTAGCCAAATTTTTTAAACTCTCATGGTTTTCTTCCTTCTCACTGTTCTTCATCATTCAAAATGCACATGGGTATTTGAATTTCTTTCTTCTTTAATTCGAGTCTTATCCAAGTATGTTATGATGATACAAATAGTTCATTATTTATCTTTCAAAATATTAAGTGCCTTTGTTACAGAACGTTTTTTAATACATGTAGATCAAATTTGTACAAAAAGCTTTAGTGTGAATGTAAAACAATTTTGTGAAGTGGATTGTTACCTTTTATGTGGGAGACAGGGAGATGCTGGGTTCCATTCCCACCACGTCAAGACACTTTATCCACATTGCTGCTCTGCACCTAGGAGAGAAACAGGGACCTGGTGGAAAAAGATAATTATTGCAGGGCTGCTTGGAAGAGCAGTGTTTCCCACTGAAGAGGCTTGCCTGGGTAAATAAGACATAATGATGATGATGATGATGATGATGATGATGATGCATGTTCAGCTGGAAGAGCAGTGTATCTCATTCAAGAGGCTATACCTTGGGTAAATAAGACGATGATGATGATGATGATGATGATGATGATGATGATGATGATGATGATGATGATGATGATGATGATGGTGGTGGTGGTGGTGGTGGTGGTGGTGGTGGTGGTGGTGGTGGTGGTGGTGGTGGTGGTGGTGGTGGTAACGAGGATCAATAAGACTCGTGTCTACCACTAGGTGAAACAAACAAAGTTTGTAGTTCAGCACATCATTTGAATGTCTTTGGGTTCATTTTGAAAAGATTATAACTTCATACAATAACCACGTCCAGATCAGAAATGACGTGATTTATGAATAAAAGTGACGGTAATACTCATGGTACTTGAATCTCTGTAGTTTTAGTTCTTTTTGCTTCTTATATACATGTACATGTATATGCATTATGGTGGTGTGTGTGTATGTGTTTGTTTGTGTGTGTGGTGTGTGTTGTGTGTGTGATGTGTGGTGTGTTGTGCGCACGTGTGTGTGTGTGTGTTGTTTATGTGTTTTGGGCATGTTGCATAAGCATGTGTGTGTGTGTGTTTGCACTTGTGTGTCTGCTGTGCATATGTGTGTTGTGTATGTATGTGTGTGTGTGTATGTATGTAGTGTGTGTGTATTGTGTGATTAGTTGTGTGTATGTTATGTATGTGTGTGTGTGTGTATGGTATGTGGGTGTGAGTGTGCCGTAATATATGAAGTGTTCGTGTCTGTGTCAGGTGTTGGGGGGGTTGCCCTCTTAGCATGGGTGGCGATCCTGGTGGATGTTGGACTTTCCCTCCCTCGCAATTTTTTTTTTATGGGATGATTGTTCCCCTTCCTTCGATTTTCAAATATTAATATTATTTTGTTTCTATTATGTTATTGATAGTTATTTAATGTCGCTATTATGATAGTTTTATTATTCTACGAACCTTTTCAAAAGATAAGATAATCAGTGTGCGTACCGTTGGGTCAAACTCATTTGGGGGGCGGAGACCCAGTCGCTCACCCCAAATTGTATTTTCAGATGATGAATTTAATGCGCATTGTACGCCAAAGCGTTATTAGTATATACTGAAATGCCTAGTTTTTTCTTGGTTAAAGTGTACCCATTTACATTTTTGTAATAAATCGTCATTTTCATGTATCTATTTTTACCAGAAAATATGTGTTTGCATTTTATGCTCTTGTATTACTTTTTAAAAAAAAAAACAATCCGCGAGCGAGCGTAGCGAGCGATGCGGCCTTTTGGAAAATTTTGAAAGTGTAGAATGAAAATCGCAGGTTTGTGTGTTGCGTCTCTTTCTAAGTAAATCGGAATTAATCACAAAACTGCACATGTGAGCACAAATTGGAATTTGTGCATGGTAGCAAATTTGCCATTTTCAATGTTTATTTTTTACAGAAAATATGTGTTTGCTATGTTATATGTCATGATTAGATCATACAAAACTTCGCGAAGCGAGCGTAGCGATCGCGAGCGGTTTGGAAAATTTTATAAGCTGGCAGAAAGAAAACTCGGCTCTTTTTGTTGGTGTGTTCTTTCTTAGTAAAATCGAAATAATTTAAAACTGCAATGTTGAGGCCACAAATGGATATTGTGTAAATGTTTATTTGGGCCCGTACTAGCCATCAACTTTTTCAAGGTGGGAGAGTGTGCCATTAATATGTAAGAAAATGGGATTTTCTGACAGGCGTCCACGTAACCTTTTTTTGGCTGGGTATAGGGGCTGACCATTCTAACGTGGTGGAGTCCAGTGGGGCCCGCTTAGAATCCCCAGCGGGTGGGGTCAGGTGGCGCGGATGTCCCCTGAAGTTCTCGGGTTCTAGAAGTTTCACAGAGCGCATTTTGATTCTGTGCAAACCCCTTTTTCTTCGTTTAAATGGATAATCAATTTACAGCTAAAAATCCCCCGCTTCTCAAACCTTTTTGGCATTCGAAGCCTATAATCTTTTTAACCTTAAGTCCTGATAAGAGTTATTTTTCCAAATGGATGATAATTTGTTTGGGGGTCAGGGCGGCGGGAGCCCCTGAAGCCCATGAGTTCCAACAATTTTGTGAGCTCATTTTTGACCTTGTTGATTAACACTATTGTTTTTGTGATAATGAACAGTCCAAATACTGTATTAAAAACAACCGCCTTTCAATCTTTTTTCACATTCCTACGGAATATTTTTTTGTATCATTGAACTGCCATTTATAAAAGTTAATTTTCAAACATGGTAATAGTTTATGGGGGGTCAGGGCGGAGGCCTGGAAATGTTTCATGAGATGTTTTCAGCAGTTTTATGAGTATATTTTGACCCTCTATTAACATTTTTTAATGAACATTGAACAGTAATTTTCAAAATCATGTGAATATACGTTCTTTAAAGAACTGTACCTTTCAGATGAGGGAGGAGCATACGCACCTGACGCACCCCCCTGCAGCTACAGGCCTGTAGCTGCAGCCTGTAGCTGCAATTCATATAACCCTTCTATCTGATTTGAAATTAATGCTTTATGGGATCTCAATTTAATTGTGTACTGAGGAATGCAGAAAACACACATGCAAAAGGTCACGCAGGTGATGGATTTTGGAGGAGGAATTTCTACACAAAATTGTTTGATTTTGATAAATGTATCTGCAATATTGCCTCTGTTATCGCTGGTTTGAAGTAAGTTATAGATCAGAGGTAATCCTGCGAGCGAGCGGTATTGAAGCTAAAATAATTCATTTGCGGCAACGGGGAGAAGTTGTAAACTCATTCCGTTGTGCATTCCGGCTTTCTGAAATCGAACCCTAAATTTGTCCGACCAGACGAGGAAGCTTCCATAATCACACTAAGTTCTTTCAACAATTTGAGCACTGTGACGAACAACAAACATTCTTGTTCATAAATAAAATGACACAAAAGATGTATCTATATTCCGAAACATTTCAACGACTGATAACCAAAACAATCTCACCAACACCAGAAAACACTCGTCAAAGATTCTATATAAGTGGTTAGATCAGCTCACTATATTCCTCTCGATAAGAGTGACTTACACAAAAAGTGCTGAACTCACGTGGTCACTCGCCTTAATAGACCCGAACATTCCATTGTGTACACATACCGTGCCACTTTAAACGACAACAGAACATTAAGCACTATATATCACTTTTTCAATAGTTTAGATAAAAAAAATATGTACTTAACATAAGATTGATTACTCATAAGTACCAAAATGATTAAGAGCAATCTAACTCGGCTCGCCCCAGCTCTTCTTTTCTTTCTTTCCTTTCTTTCGTTTTTTTTTGGGGGGCGCGAGGGGCGGGGGACGTGCCCTCGCCGTCCCCCCCGTAGTACGTCACGCCACGACACACGTTAGTTGTTCTGACGGAGTTTTCTTTTTAGTTCCGTGTATCACAGTCAAATCTGGACACCTAATAACTTTGGTTGTGCTGCTCCCAGTATTCCGCCTTTTA
This sequence comes from Eucidaris tribuloides, assembly GCA_001188425.1. Taxonomy (NCBI): domain Eukaryota; kingdom Metazoa; phylum Echinodermata; class Echinoidea; order Cidaroida; family Cidaridae; genus Eucidaris; species Eucidaris tribuloides. The sequence continues at coordinate 24,838 of JZLH01S0043724.1, forward strand.
CAGGGTCAAAGGTTACACATACCAGGTCAACATCTGCGGTTGATAAAAACAACTGAATAAAAATCACAACACCCACTCACCCCATCAAAAACACGCCAGCTAAAACACCAAATCTCACTCCCATCTCTATAAAGAGAATAAAGAACTTCATCAGTTTGTAAAGGGGATTACATTTAAGTTAAAGCTTAGAAGACACTGTCGTCGGATTCTGTAATATACTATTTTTTTTTCTATCGAGACAAAAAATCAATAAAAAGTAAACAGGAAAATACACAAATTATACGTATCTCTTTGTTGATTTTTTGAAACCAACATGCCGGTCGTAATTGAAGACTGTAGAATAGGAAGTACTGAAGTCACATAATACTACTTTTTAGAAACGAAGGCTCAAAGTTTTCAAATTTGTCTACAGATCACAATTGTTTGAGTTGTACATCCAAACTTGGTGAAGTTAATTGACACAATAAAAGATGAATATATGACAAAAACAAACATTGTCACACCTATCGAATTCCAATAACCAATAATAAATATTGTGGACTTAAGTACTTTTTCGAAAAACAATTAAGGGTCTCAGGAAAAGAAATGCATTTCTCGCATAAATTAATGTCAAAAACACTTAATTGTATATATTTTTGGAATGTCCTCTGTAAGACGGACAATTTGATATGCAATTTGTCAAATTTGGACCTTTTTTTTAAATTTGACTTCATTTGACCTTTAACCGGAAGTGACCACATATCTCATCAACAAAGCACAAAATACATGATAATTTATATATTTTCTTAATCCTTGTAACTAGTTGAGTAATTTGAGATACCTTTTGAAGAAATTAGACCAAGTTAAAAACTTGACAGCGGTTGACCCCTCCCGTGACCCCTACTAGGGAAGGGTCAAATTGACCAAAATTTTGTCCCCAAAAATCCGGCATGTAACGACTTAAAAAAATAAGTAACTCAATTTCGTCAAAATGTGACTTAAGTACTCCTTATTCTACCCCTGGGGCACAAGATGCTTGACGAAGAAAAAATCATTGATAGAAACACCACAGCTGGACCAGATTTTCTTCGTCAGCCTGGGGCACAAGATGCTTGCGAGACACCACAGCAGGACCAGATTTTCTTCGTCAGCCTGGCACAAGCTGCTTGACGAAAAAAAAAAATCGTCGATAGAGACACCACAACAGGACGAGAATTTCTTTGTCAGCCTGACGAAAGAAATTTCTTTACGCACCAGACTATGACGAATAAATGTTGGTCGATAGAGACACCAGCTGGACGAATTTTTTTTGTCAGCTTGACGGGTTTTTTTTACAGTGTGAGTAAGTTTGGTAGTATCATGTTAGTAATCATGTATTGGTACATAATGATCTGCATAAGACTTATGCATAGCATTTGTCATGTTCATGAATGCATTATGGTATAGATTGTAAGTAAATGAAGACACGTGCACTCTCAGGGTTTGAAAGAAGATCAGTAGAGTAGTAGACAATTCACGATTACTAGAATTCCAAAGACTTTATTTTTCGTAGAATTAAAAGCAGATGACTGTAACCGCAGATTCAACAGAAAGTCTTAACACAACTTTTACATTACATACCCTGTCAAAATAATAAATTGGATTCGAAATACATGTCTAAAATCGTTTGTGACACGCCTTTAATCATCGAGTAACCTTTATTAATTGTTCCATTTAAACGTGACCAGCTGACCAATATGCAAATGAACGTGAACTATCTTGGCCTTACATGTGACTTTGGCAGTATGACTGAAACATGATTTTTTGTGCACTTGACTAACATGATAAACTTGAAGCTTAATATATGTTTCTTCTTTTGATTGGTTACATCAGTAATTTCTGTTTCAACTAATCCAGAACTGTCAATAGCCCTATGACCATGCCTGAGTGACCTACGTTTTACATCTGACAATAATTCATGTGCCGAATTTATCTGTACACATTTTACGAGTGACAGCATTACTGTCTGAAATTTGGTGTTCCAGGGTGTTTATTTGTCCATTCAAGCACTGTCGGATATGTCAGATAGTGGGACGTCCAAAATGTCATATAGTGTCTTTAATGGAAATAAACGAGCTAAAAAGCATTGATACTAGTGACTTATATATTAATATATACGTGACCACTACACTGTTCTCTTTATAATAAGACAGAAGGTTCCACAATCTTGATTTTGACAACCAAATTTAAAAAAAAAATCAATGAGAATTCGAAGATCAGTTAAAAGTAAGTTCAGGACAGCCAAAATTACTTGAAAACTTCATTCTTTGCAGCAACCATAGAGTAAACAAGGTTTTTATTTATATCTACAACAAATCAGATCATCGAAATACATATTTATTGATCTGATTTTATATACAGTGTGTCTCTCAAAAAATAATCTGTGCAACGTCAAAAAGCGCCCTCTTAGGTAATGACCGCGAAACACACTTTTGTTGCACGTCATGCTTACATCCAGCCATCACAGGGGGCATAGCTCTCAGGCCTTTCAAATGCCGTTTGATTTTCTGGCTTCAGTTTGCCCTTGTTTTAACCGTGGCAGATATCGTTCAGTTTACAACAAAAAGGTAAAAAAACACAAATGTGCCCACTTTTACTACAGTCAATATAGCATGCAGAGCCACTTCCCATAAGAATGACAACATATTGCTGATTCCGACCGCTTTTGTTGCTTTACTAGATATCCTCGAAGATCACAAATCAAGCAAATTGATCAAAACAACAGCATTTTGACAAGCTAAGAATTTGCCCTTCGATGTTAATAGACAATTTCAGGTGATGAGGGACATTATTTCATCATGCAATGATGATTGATATGCATTGTTTGTCACACTTTCTTTAAATTTAATGATCGGAGCGGTTACGCGGATCACCAATTCGTCTTAGTGACGAATTAACATCTAGTTTTACTATTGCTCCTACTACTCCTACTACAACCATTACTACTACTACTACCATTACTACTACTACTACTACTACTACTACTACTACTACTACTACTACTACTACTACTACAACCATTACTACTACGTACTGCAAGCACTTCAAGCACCATACTCCCACAACAATACTATTCTTCTGCCTATTGTACCGTAGCAACGACAATAACTGCAACAAATTAAAAACAAAAACTATAAGTGGAAGTATTATCATCATTATTAGTAATATTATTAATACTCGTCGTCGTCGTCGTAGTAGTAGTAGTGATAGTAGTGGTAGTAGTAATAGGCTTGTTGTAGTCTTTTGAGTACTAGTATGTTATGAGTAGTAGTAGTAGTAGTAGTAGGCTAATAGTAGTAAAAATAGTGGTAGTAATAGTAGCAGTAGCAGAAGTAGTAATAGTAGTAGTAGTAGCAGAAACAACAGCAGTCGTAGTAGTATCCATCGTAGTTTCAGTTTCCAGTTTATTAGTTTCTTCATTTTTGTTTTGAAAATGGGACTAAATTCACATTTTCTAAGATATACTGAAATTATGTATGACTGACTGGGATTTATCAAACTCGTTTTGTCTATATAGAGCTATTGCATCATACACTGGTGTATTGTATGGGATTTGGATTGTTTCTCAGTTTGGTCAGAATAATAATAACTGTTCGGTTTTAAATTAAATTGAAGTATTACAGATACCAAAATTCCTTGTCTACTTCAAGCCCCTTACAGTGCGTGGGTGTTCATTGCGTACGATGTGTGAAATTCATATGCGTTCGCGGTCGTGGCAAATTGTATGCAAGTTTCACGCAGATTATCATTCACAGACCAATCCATCAATACTGAAATATTACTACGGAACTAACTCAGTTCAATGAGTTTCACGCGGAGACTAATTGACAGTTAGTGTTTGGTGCTTTTATCAAATCATAGGGAACAGATGAAGAGTTTCATAGCAAAACCCAATATATCCATTTTAAGCAAACTGAGATAAAAGACACTTTTTACTGTGCAAATAAAGAGCATGAAAGAAAACTCAACTTACTAGGTTAAATGCTTGTATGTAATAATACCATTAGGCCTACAGTGGCAAATTTACATAAATCTATATGGCATTTTACCAAAATTAATTGCTTTAATTGCAGTTTTATGGCAAAATGCCATATTATCCAGTTTTGCCATATATCCATATTGAATTTCAATCAAGGAGGCGAAACGGAGCATCTAATCAACGTTTTTCCGTGGACTGCATGCTAGCGCGCGCCTGGCCTGCCTGAGGTCACTTTGCAACTGTAGAGTTTCAGGGCGCCGCCATGTCTGGTATGACGAGTGGATATATTGGGTTTTGACATGAAAGTCATGTGGATATATTGGGTTTTGCCATGAAACCATGTGGATATATTGGGTTTTGTCATGAAAGTCAGGTGCCGTTTATTGGGTTTTGCCATAAAACCGAGTTTTCGACATCACGAAAATAGACGTTAAAGTGAATTTTGGAAAAAAAAATAAAATGTACGCCAAGTAGCCCTCTCACTATTCAACATTTTGCTTACCATTTTTGAAAAAAATGAAAAAATGGCGTTTATTGACTTTTGCTATGAAACTCTTCAGATACTTCATCAATAAATAGCCGAATGGGATGAGTGAAGAAATTCCCTGCCTCGGAAGCCACAGGCTAACAATGACCACAGTTTAAAACATCTCAGCTACATAATCCTCCATGCTCTATGAGTATCTTTGATAACTAGGTCTTAAAATGAAGCCCTGAAAAGATTGTGCTTCAAAGTGATCATTTAGTGCTATAAAAGAGTGAAAATCCAGTGTGATCTTCTCCTGACTATTGTCAATTTCCTCCCATAGACTACTGTGTTACAGGTTTGACTAATTTATACTCGGTAGGAGCACTTATTTGTTTATCCATGCAAACCATGCCAGTGGAACCATAACATTTCAAACTTTCGTATGCTGGGATGTTTATATGTCCACTTAAGCTTTATGTAGCTCAGATATCAAAGTTTGACAGTTTTTTAAATTGAAGCTCCACAATGTTAGCCTATCACTTTAAACCACGTGTGGTATTTATCCATGCATATCTTGTTAGTGGGAGAAGATCATTCTACAGTGCATCCCAGAAAAAAAAACAGAACCCCAAACGAAACTTATTGTGCGGAAGCAATGGGGCGTGTGATTGAAAAGACATGTTCAAAATAAACTTTGACTTATGTTCTTTCATATTAAGTAAACCTATTTATTCATGTATCTGAGTACCATGGCTTTGAAAATTTAATGTCAATGTTTTGGCTTCGGACAATGTGCACATCACGAACAGAAAGATATGGACACATGCTGTGCACAGTGTCAAAGACAAAAATTGTAACAAATGGTTTTTAAAGTCATAGTACTCAGAGATGCACGAATCAATAAGTTTGCTTTATAATGTATCATTTCAAAGAGCATTAAGTCAAAGTTTATTTCAAACATGTGTTTTCAATAATACGCCCCATTGTTTCCACGGAATACGCTTTTGTTTTAGGGTTTCTGTTTTTTTCTGGGACGCACTGTACAATTCCTGTTTTTTGTCTACTGTGTTTATTTTGTGTCATCACCTGATGGTCGGTAATAAGCTGATAATTATGTTAATACAAGATTATGCATGTTACAGTTAAAATAATCTAAATTACATAATCATGCATGCATGCACGAGAACGCCACTAACAGGGTGGGGACTGCGTCACAACCTTGCCGCGTGCGTAACGGTGCGTTGATCCGAATCTCGACGTTTCAACATCGACAGTGTCGTCTCGCAGAGTCCGCAACGACGCTAATTTCCGTGAACTGCAGGTGCCAAGGTGCTCATAACTGATAGGTACATTATGTGAACATTCATGTTATGGTACTTTCATCTGTCTATGTCATATGAGGCCATTTTGCACACACATAAACACACACACACACACACACACACACACACACACACACACACACACACACACACACACACACACACACACACACACACACACACACACACACACACACACACACACAAACACACACGCATACAAACACACACAAAATACACACGCACATACGTACATACACATACACACACAAACACACAGACACACAGACACACACATACACATACACACACACACACACACCATTACACAAAGACGCTTAAAATGACCTTGCTAGATTTTTGCACGTGTTTTATTCTTTGATCATTTCCCCCTTCTATTTGCTTCTTTATTTTCTATCCACGATCCCAATCATATTAATTATGTCATTCATTGCTTTAGACATGTTCGTACAATTTAATGTAATTATTATGGCTGGCGACAATTTGTGCCGTCACTTTATTCGGCACAAGTTGTCGGCGACGTCAATTTGTGCCATTACAGGTACAATGACCCACACAATACCGCTTCGGCTATGTTTGCAAATTTGTGAACATTTACCTTCTGTAGACTAGTTATCAGCTTTTTCTTTCATCTGTTTATGAATCCATTTCAATAAGAAAAATATAACTTGCATACATTAGTTGCTGCTATGTCCATGGACATATTGATGTGTCAGACAATTCTCCGATAAATAATCAGGTTGACAAGTGCAAATTTTGTCAGAGAGATGTGCATAAAATTTGCATAAATTATCGAAGCAGTCTATTCATTTTTTCTCACATAATTTAATCATTTGAACCTCCCAACCCTAAAGTTTTTTGGAGTACAGTATATACAGTACTGAAGTGAACAATACCCCATGGAGAGTGACAGTAGAGTCAGTTTCTGGTATATGCTGGAGAGCACGTACTGTCAATCTGTGGTTCACAGCAGCTTAGGAAGCTAGAGTGAATTAGGGTAATTAGGTAACAAAATAGTTAATTTAAGCTCGGGGGGGGGTACTCAGTTTAGTCTGACGGGGTGTGCCGCTGAGAAGGGA